>JASANA010006620.1:0-23463 GCA_030248095.1 Ptycholaimellus sp. GST1_10
TTCCTTCTTCTATAGAGTGTGTCATTGAACAGCAGCACAGGCGGCGATGGGCCGCCCTGAAACATAAGGATTTCGAGTCGAAAACTGGGACTACATCAGAGCTCCCCGGCCAATGGCAACGCCATAAAGCAAGAAGAGGCCCTCAAGCGGGCAGAGAAAACTGAAGACTGAGTAAGCCAACGGATGAAGCGAACAAACATGAACCGGATCACCCTGACGATAAAAAACACAAAAGTGCTGGTGAAAAATGGGACAAGCAAGGCTTCAATAAGCAGAGAGAATCTTTGGGAAAGTGAGAATGAAGACAAGTGCAAGAAGAGGAAACAGGATGGGAGGGAGGCTGCCCTAACGCGGGAGAGAGTACTCGGGGCGCGAGAGCGCGTGCATGTGCGAGGCGGCCCTCTTCCCTCTCCCCTCACGCCGCTCAGCCCTCCTCCCCCAGACAATTCAGGGCCTCTGGCAGTGGGTGCAAGGCCGGCGGAGGGAGGCATCGCGAACTCCCTGACTGCCCTACTGCTCAGCAAGTGGAGAGGATGCCGTGGCGAACTCGAGGGCAATCTTGAACTGCTCCTACTGTTCCCTGTCCCCCACTCCTAGGATTTTCTGTCCAGAGGAGGGAGGCGGAAGCAGCGGTGGCAGTGGGCCTGTACAATACATGGGCGAGGGGGGGAATGAGAGTGGATGGGATGCTGGGCGGGGCGGCTAGTGTGCTGGTCCCTGGCGACGAAGCCACCGGAGATGGCGGGCTGTCGATTGTCCAGGCCGCTGCGGCCGCTCCTCACCTGCAGACACACCCCCGCACGGCACCTCCCCAGCAGTTTGTTGGAAGGAACCGGGGGGTGTGGGAGAGCCAGGGGCCGGGGTGGCCTCTGACTGCTCCATGGGCGCTTGTGCGGCAGGTCCCTGGAGAAGACCCGGCGGCTGAGCTCCGCCCGACTGCAATCCCTCACCGGCACCCTTCTGATCAGCTGATGGGGTGGGGGAACCGCTGGGAGTTGGTGCAATCAAGGCCTCCAAGGAGGCCTCGAGAGGCACCAAGGACGTGATGGAGCGCCGGACCTGGTAGCCCTTGGCGTCGATGACGGTGGCGTAGCGAAGGACGCCCGCGGGGTCGGGGTGCTTGGCCACCACCCGGACGAGCTTCCAGGTCTGGCGCGGGGTTGCCTCCTTGAGCAGGCAGGCGGAGTCGATGGACAGGAGGGAGCCCGGAGACTCCTTGCGGGCGGCGGAGGCCTGGAGGTGGCAGGCGCGGAGATAGCCGAGGTACTCGGTGCGCCAGCGCTGGCACAGTTCCGACAGCAGGAGCTCCTTCCGCCGCAGGGCTGTCCGTAGCCCTTTCGTCCACACACCCTCTGGAGGCTCCTGGAAAAGAGGAGATGCGAGGAAGCATGAAGGTGTGAGGGGCCTCAGGTCGCCGGGCTCCTCGGTGATGGTGCAGAGAGGCCGGCTGTTGACGCACGCCTCCACCCTCGCCAGCACCGTCGTGAAGACGTCCTCCGTGATGCGCCGATGCCAGAGCGTGGGGCTGAGGCAGGACTTGAGGAGGCGCACGTGGACCTCGGAGGCCCCGTTGGCCCAGGGGGCCCGCACCGGGGTGAAGACAAACTGGACCGGATGCCGGGAGGCGAAGGCTGAGAGGTCGAGGCCTTGGAAGTAGGGTAGCAGGTGCTTGGAGGCGGCGTGGAAGGCGGAGGCATTGTCCAGCCAGATGGTGGCCCGTGTGAGGCCCCGTCTGCTCCAGAAGCGCTCCAGGGCGTTGACCACCGCCACCGCCGAGTAGTCGCGCAGTAGCTCGTAGTGGACGCCCCTCGTAGCCGCGCAGTTCACCACCAACACCCAGCGCTTTACCACCTTCCCTCCATCCCCTGCCAATAGGAAGGGGCCCGCCTGATCGAGGAGGATGCTCGAAAAGGGGGCGGAAAGCTCTAGGCGAGAGGCTGGCAGCTGGCCCTGAGCTGGCATGGAGGCGGGTGTGGCCCGGGCGATGCGGCAGGGCTGGCAGTGTCGGAGGGCCTGGAGACAGGCCCGGTAGCCCGCGGAGACCCAGTAGTCCTGCCGGAACAGGCCCAGCACCGCGTTGGCCGGTGCGTGGCATTGGTGCTCGTGAAGGTCCAGGAATAGCAGTTGGACGAGGTGCGAGTGGCGGGGTAGGAGGAGGGGTGGCGAGGCCCCGGCGAGATGCTTGTAGCGTCCGCCCACCACGATGCAGCCGTCCTCGGCGAGGCCGGCCCCGGTCTGTTTGATCTGGTTCCTGGTGTGTCGATGCTCTGGGCCCTTGTGGTCGTCCGGCGAGCGTAGGATGGGGTACCACGCCTGGAACTCCACTGACTGAAGCTCCCGGATCAGCTGTCGCAGCACCGCCTTCTTGGCTAAGTGGGGCACGGGTGCGAGCTGCTGCTCCCGCTGGCGCAAGGCCGGAGCTGGAAGAAGTCCCGGTGGCTGCAGCCCCGCGGAGGGCGGCGGCCTGGCGCGTCCGCGCCGGAAGCTCTGGGCTGCACGAAGGACGTGGCTGCCCACCGCCAGCAGGCGGTTGAGCTGGGAGAAGCGCGAGAGCTGAAGGAGGCCTGTGAGGCCGCTGGCGCTGGGCGCGGAGCCCTGCCCACCCTGCGTAGACTCATGCCCGGGGGGGAAAGACTGCGGAAGTCTTGTGGCCAGCCCCGCCGGAGGAGACAGTGGTGAGGGAGGCTCCGTCGACGCCCAGTGGGTGATGGGAGGGCGGTAGCTCGCGAGAGCCTGGAAGAACCGCTGACTCCGCCGCCCCAAACACTACTGCAGGCTGCAAGAGGAGGGTGGAGAGGCCCGCGGAGGTCAGGGCGGGGCTTCCACTGCCCGGCGTCGAGTCGATTCCCCCGGGGGAGTCGACGCCCGGAGGCGGAGTAGAGTCGACCCCGGGGGAAGATGCCACAGCAGCTTCAGCCCTGGCCCCTCCCTCGTCGGCGCCTACTGCTCCCTCCCCTGGCCTCTGGTCCTGAGTGTGCCGCCTCTTGCCGATGCCAGCGGGCTGTGCGCCGGCCGGGAGGCCGCCGTCCTGCCCACTCTGCGTAGACTCGTGCCCAGCGGGGAAGACTGCGGAAGTCTTTCGGTTGACCCCGCTGGAGGAGACAGGAGTGAGGGGGTCTGGCGACGTCGCTGACCGCGGCTGAGCCCAGCCTGGCCAGGACAAAGGCGGCTGGAGGAAGAACTGAGGCCCCTTGAAGAACAGGGTGTCCGTCCTCAGATCCTCCACGCAGCGGCTCTTAGTCGTCCAGTCCGCCGGGTTGAGTGCCGACTGTATCCAGCGGAAGTCCTTGGTCGGGCTGATGTCCATGATGGCCTGCACGCGTCTCGTCTCGTAGGCCCGAGGCGCCTCCTGGGCACGTAGCCAGGCCAGGACGATAGCGCTGTCGATGAAGTGGACGATCTGGCTGAAGGGGCCCAGACAGCCCACCACGAACTTGGCCGCCCGCGCTGCGAACTCCGCGCCCCAGAGCTCCTTGCGAGGCGTGGTCTGCAGGAGCCCTTTCTTCTCCAGGGGCACCATGCGGCACCGGGCGAGGGCGAGGTTGCAGGTAGGGTTGCTGCTGTAGGGCTGGGCGATGTAGATCGCGTAGCCGTAGGCCGTGTCCGAAGCGTCGGAGCAGACCAGCAGCAGGGCCGGCCCAGAGCCGCCGAAGACCTGGCGGGGAAGATGCAGACCGTCCAGGAGCTCCAGCTGGCTCCGCAGCCCTGTCCACGCCTGCTCCAGCTCCGCCGGAAGCTTATCTTCCCAGGCTGAGCAGGTGGCGTGGGCCTGTTGCATGAGCAGGCGCCCGGTCAGCGTCACCGGGGTGAAGAAGCCGACGGGGTCATAGGCCTTGGCAACGCCGGAGGCCAGGTCCCGGACCGTGAGGCCCGCGGACGGGATGTCCTCGAGGTTGGGCGGTGGAATGGAGATGCAGTCGGAGGCCAGGTGCCAGAGGATGCCGAGGTTCTTGAACACGGGGTCCTCCGTGTAGCAGTCGGCGGGGATGGCGGCCTTGACGGAGGGGGCGTTGGAGCCGAAGGAGCGGAGCGTGAAGCCGGCCGAGGCGAAGAGCTCGCAGAGGCCGCGCGCCAGCCGCCCCCCTTCCTCCTCCTCCGTGAAGCCAATGACGACGTTGTCTGCGTAGGTCGCGCCAGGCACCGCCTCCACCTCCGTCTTGGTGAGGCCGAAGTAGTCGCCGCTGGCGACCGCCTCTGCACAGAGGAGGCGAATGCAGGCTTGCAAAAGCCATGGACTGGCATTGCACCCCATGATGACGCGAGTGTACTGCCAGATTTGGTAGTTCTCGTAGGTGAGCGGCTGAGCGGGATCCTTGGGCAGGACGATGCGAAGCGCCGACTGGAAGTCTGGCCAAACTCGTAGGCTGTAGAAGGCCTTGCGCAGGTCGGCGGCGAGGGCGTAGCGATGGGCCCGGAGGCGCAGCTGAACCTGGAGCAGGTCGGAGAGCAGGCTGGGGCCCTGGTCCACGAAGTCGTTGAGACAGCGCGGCGGCGTCCCGCAGCGGGAGCTGGCGTCCACCACCGGCCGCGTCTTTGGCCCTGGGGCCGGGAAGTGGGCAAGATGGTGCAGGAGACGACCTGGCGGCGGTGGCTCAGTGACGGGCACGATGATGCCGGCGGCTGCCTGGGCGTTGAACTCCCCGTAGTAGCGCTCCTTCTCCTCCACGCCCAGCCTCGCGTGCGTCCTCACTGCCCGCTGGAAGGCCTGCTGGAAGTTGCTAGCCAACGCGGGCGCTGACTCCTTGAGAGGTAGGGGCACGTGGAAGGCGCCCTGGGCATCGCGGAAGATGCGGCTCTGCAGGAAGGCTGTCTTCTCGTCCACCCGGCTGAGGTCCCCGATGGCGCCGTCGCCGTCCATGCCGATGCGGTCCAAGGCCGTCTGCTCCTCCAGCAGCTCCTCCAGAGTTATGGGGCCGCCGAAGGCGCCGAAGACGGTGTGGCAGGCTGAGGGAGGCCCCCGCAGCGCGTCCGTAACCTGGACCTGCGAGGGGGCCAGGGCTCCGCGGAGGATGACCCCGAACGGCGTCGCGTAGGCCGTCAGCAGTGAGCTCAGCGCCGTCGGGCTGCTTGCCGGGCCCAGGATCTGCTCGTAGACATTGAGCCCCAAGAGGACGTCCACCGTCGCCGACGTGACCTGAACTGGAGGCAGGTTGGCGATGTCGGAGGGTGGGATGCCGGCGATGGCCTCGGCGCGGATGCGGAAGCCTCCCAGAAGCAGCTCCGGACAGATGACTGCAACCTGGTAGGCCTTGCAGATGAGCTGTTTGCCGTCGCGGCCGTGGAGGGCCAGGAAGACGGGGCGGGTGGTGAGCTTGCGAGTGGCGCTGGAGCCCGCGTAGGAAACGTCGATGGTCTCCGGCGGCAGGGACTTGAGGCCCAGACTCCGCGCCAGGCTCTCCCGAATCCAGCTGAAGGTTGCCCCCGAGTCTAGCAGAGAGAAGGCCGTGACCTGGATAGTTCCGTGAGGCCGGCTGATGGGCGAGGAGAAGGTAGCCAGGAGGCTGGTGGGCGATGAGGCGTTGCCCGTCGTGTTCAGCGCTGTGCCTGAAGAAGACCCGGTGGCTGCAGCTCCGCTGCTGTCGCCGTTGACACTGGGGTAGCTGGAGAGGGTGTGGAGCGAGGACTGGCCCCCGGACTCCTCGTGCAGGGCGGTGTGGTGGCGCTGGCGACACCCCGAGACCCGGCAGCCGCCCCCTCGGGCGCTGCAACCCTTCGCTCCCCCTTCATGTTTGCCCAGGCAATAGAAGCAAAGGTTCCGGGCGATGGCGTTGTTGCGGCGTAGGGCGACGGTGGCGAAGGTATCGCAGCTCTTGGCCCAGTGCTCGCCGTCGCAGAAGGTGCACCTGGCCTTGGGCTTCTGGCTGTCTTTCGGCTTCTGGCCCCGCTGCTGACCGCCTCGGTCGCCCGGGCCCCCACGGCCGCCTCTTGGCCGCTCCTTCCCTCCCCCTCCCGTAGCCTGGGAAGGTTTCCGATTGGAGGAAAAGAAAGAGGTGCTGAACGCAGAGCTCTCGGAGCCGGTGCCGCGTAGGAGCTTGAGCTCCCCGGCGATGAGGCGGAGGAGGTCCTTGACGCCGGGCACCGCCGGGTTGCCCGCCCGCGTCCTCTGCTGCTGGACGTCCCGGACGAAGCCAGCCGGTAGGCGGTTGAGGAGATGGTAGGCGTGGGAGTCGATCGCGTCCTCCGCCACGCCCACGGACTCCAGCCTGGCCACGAGCAGGCGCAGGCGGTCCGCGAAGGCCTCCATGCCCTCCCGGTCGCCCTCTGAGACCGTTTCCAGATTAATCAGCTCTTGGAAGAGGCTGCCCTTGATGAGGTCCGCTTGGTCGTAGTTGTCGTCGAGGATGCGGATGGCGTCGGTGTAGGCGGTGGCCCCGTGCCGATCCAAGGGCTCGATCTTGTCGCGGGCTCTGCCGTCGAGATTGTTGAAGAGGTAGGAGAACTTGTCGGCCTGTGAGAGGCTGGCGTTGGCCTGAAGGCGGTTGTTGCACCAGGACTTGAAGCCGGCGTAGGCCCCGGGGTCCTCGCCGTCGAAGACCGGGTACTCGTACTTGAGCTTGGGGAGGCGGAGCGGGTTCGTGACCGGGTTTGCCTGCGGCGCCACCAGCGGCACCCCGGGCGGGGCCACCTGAGGCACTGCCGCCTGCCTGGCCGCCTGCCCCTGGAGGAGCGCGAACAGCTGAGCGTCCTGCTGCTGGCGCTGGGCCTGGTCTCGTTGCTGCTGCTGAAGCATCTGCTGAAAAACTTGCATTAGACCCGCCATCTGAGCCTGAAGACCGTCGTTGGCTGCGCCCGGCGCCTGCCCCGCTGCCGGGGGAGGCCCGGTGTAGGCGTAGTCGGGGATGTCGCCCGCTCCGTCAGGCTCCACGATGCCCCCGTCCAGTAGCTGCTCCACCACCGAGCGCGGGGCGGCCGCAGCTGAAGTTGCCCGGTCGCAGCCGGGGCAGAGAAGGTAGAACCCAGTGTCGTCCTTGCCCCCGTTGGAGAGGTCCAGGAGGGTGCGGAAGTGCCCGACTGTCGCCGATCCCAGAGGCTGGAAGGCGTTGTCGAGTCCGGCGAAGCAGAAGGTGAGGGCGCAGTTGCCGCAGCTGAAGCGCTGGGCCCCGTGCTTGGCGTCCGCACCGCCCGGGCAGGACTGGGTGCACTTCTTGCGGCTAGCGAGAGGGAGAACTGGAGGGCTCATCTCTCAGGCCAGGCAAATGAATGGAAGGAAGGTTGGGGGTGGGTAGCAGGTGTCTGGAGAAGACCCGGAGGCTCAGGCACCGCTGATGAAGCCGAAGGCGTTGACGCCGTTGGGCTTGGCGCTGGTGCTCTCCCCCGCCACGCTCACCCCGTCCAGGTTCGGACAGGAAGGCTCCACTGATGGTTTTACGACTCTTCCTTCTTCTATCGAGTGTGTCATTGAACAGCAGCACAGGCGGCATACGCAATGGGCCGCCCTGAAACATAAGGATTTCGAGCGGGAACTCGAACTACATCACCTCGCACTTTTTCAGCGCCGCCACCACGGCCGCGGCCCCGCCCCCCCCCCCCCCCCCCCACACCCCCCCCGCCCCCCCCCCTTCGGGGCCCCCCCGGGGGGGGGGGGGGGGCGCCCCCCCCCGGGGCCCCCGCCCAGAGTGGATGGAGTTGGGCGGCGCTTTTATGGCCGGCGCTTTGGGTAGCACAGGTGCGGTAGGCCTAGGCCTGCTGCCTGCGGCTGGGCAAAGAAGCCTTTTCTTCTGCTTCTTTTCTTCTCATGCTCACCCACAGGGCCTCCCAAACAAAAGCCCACCCACACTGCCACCTGTTGGAGACGTTGTCGCTCTGCTCTCGCTACTCTTTACATTTCTATCAGTATTTTTCTAACGATGAAAAAGCATTTGCGAATTTGCATTCGTATTTGGGTGGCCCATCAAAATATGCTTCTTTTCAGCTCTCGTTTATGCGGCATGCCGTAATATCGGGGCACCAAGGACACAGCCCAGCCAGGGGAGGGCTGGGAGGCATTCGGAGGAGGAGGTGTTATGGCAAAAAAGGAGAAGCGAAGCGCAGGAGGCCTTGCATAAGAGCTGGAAGGGGACGGGCGGTGCAGAGGACGGCTGAGTGAGGGTCACACGGCGCTTATCACAGAGGCAGAGGAGGCAATCGGAAGCAGTGAGCAAGGGCCACAGTCCGCTTCTCACTGACAGACTCAGGCGTAGAAGAATGAGGAAGAAGGGAACAGGAGTCAAAGAGGGTGGTGAGAAAGGAGGAGGAGGACTAGAGGAGGGAGATGACGAAGGGGGAGGCGGAGGGTGGTAGGTCGGGGTCGGAGGGTGGCGTGGAGTCGGCGTAGGGGAAGTCGGCTAGGAGAAGCTCCTCTCGCGTCTCGTCCCGCCACATGTCCTCTGAGCTCAGCGAGGAGTCGCATCTGCTCCGTGTCATCTGCATTCTTTTGCATATTCATCACACTTCTCTCACATGATTTTGACACTTCAATGATTTTAATATCTCAAGAAAATAAGAGGCCATTTCTGCATTTTTCATGAACGTTGTGCATAAATTTATGATATTTATGATGTTTTTCACAGAAAAACGGGATCAAACAAGCTAAGCGTGCCTCGTAAGAACGAAGTGAAGTTTGCAACTTTGTTTCCTGTGATCATTGGTAACATTACAATTGGCGTTTAAAATATTCAAGAAGAATGTGTAATCTTTTGCTAAGATTTAATAGTGGTTCTTCTTTTTATAGAGAGCTTCAGGCATTTACATTTGATCCTTCTAAATTCAATAAGATTGGTCTTTCTTTAAAGAATTAGTGCCATTAGCCAATGAAAAAACTAATTCAAAACCTATGGTCCAAATGAATTCCACAAAAACCTCGCTAGAACTTCTCTTGCATCAAAAACTCCCCCTGGAACCCTCCAACTGAGCCTGCACTACGAAAAAGCAGCTCTAACCGGGGGGAGTGAATGTGAGAGGATGCTGGGCTGGTGGATGCGGGGCGGTTGCTCCCGGTGGTGGTCCCAGTGGCGGCGCGGCGGCGGGGAGGGCGGCGGCTGGAGGGGAGTGGCGGGGGCGGGTGGCGGCTGGCCGGATTGTCGCCGGCGGAAGCGTCCGCGCCTCAGAATCGGCAGAATGGGGGAGGCTTTAGTGCGCGGATAGTGCGTGGCTGCCGAGATCTGCTTTGCATACTCTGGCGAAAACCTACAGCCACCATCTTTACTGCCCTGCCCACTCTGCGCGCCTCTGCTCTCCCAGGGAAAGAGAGGGCTTTTGGAGCGAGCGAGAGAGCAAATAGGGGGCTAGTATGGCTGTGGCAGGCATTGTGGGTGGCCATTGATACATATGTCGACTTACCGAGAAGGCGATCTGGGCGAGTGGCATTGGACAAGAGGTGAAAGGAAGAGGAAGGCTGATGGGAAGGTTGGGATGGAAGGCGAAAAGGTTGGAAAACCTGGCAGCGAACGGATCCAAGGGGGCACAGCCGAGTGCCTCCAGCACCTCCCGCAGTTCTTCCTCCACATTGAGGGAGAAGTAGCAGTAGAGGTAGGGATTGGCCACCGAATTGAAGGTGGCCAGTTGGAAGAGGACCTGCAAGGTAGGACCAGAGTTTTGGCCTCTTCTAGGCAAGAAGAAAGGAGGAGGCAAAACGGTGTTGACGACGGAAGGGAAGCGGGCGAATTTGGTGAAGTGAAGGAGGGTGGCGATGAAGTAGGGCGTCCAGCAGATGAGGAAGATGAGGACCATGGCCGCCGTCATGTGAAAGGTGTTCGACTGCCCGCCTGCAATAGGTGAGTTTTTGGAGGGGTTGCGGAGGCAAGGCCCGGATGAATATGAAGGACTCCGTTGAACATGGAGACAAAAATGCATTGATTTTTTGCATGCTGCGTTCTGAGCATAAGCGCCTGTGGTGGTGTACAGTATGCGACTATGGATGTAGTGGTGATAAATGCTGAGAACGGGGAGTAAATGCTGGCTTTCAGTGGACGCGCGAACATTGCGTCAAAATTAGAAACAGAAGTGTATACTTTTACCGCTGTAGAACTCGGGGTGGTCAAACATGGCTTCAAGCGTCTCTGCTAGTTATAAATATAAGCTTATGCATTTGAATTGGTCACTAAATGCTTTACCGGGTGAGGCCAAATTTGGTGAACTTCTATGTTATATGAAGCAAAAATAAAATACCAATTATCAAGGTTAAAATTTCAAAATTCAGTAATCATAATAACCCTTATTTCCCTAAGAATATTTAATAAATTAATTGCTTTCCTTTTCATATCGAAATTAGCTTAGATCGGGCTGAGACTCATTTTTTATTTTGTTACGATAAAAACTAAGCTAAACCTAATTCAGCCAACAAATGCTCTATTCTACGACCCACGCTATTCCTACAAGCAATTAGTTTAATTTCAAATAATTAGAATGCTTGTGCAATTTTAGTTAACCATCATGTAATATGCGTAAAGTTTATGTTAATGCCAAAGCCAAAGGAATGATGATGGATATTGCTGGCTATCGTAAGGGATGTAGGAGCGTATGAGCTGGTTGCAGAGAGGAAAAAGGGGTCTAAAGAAGGGAAAATAAGGCAGGAGAGAAGGGAAGGAAAAGAGAACCTTTGAGCTCGGCCACGATCCAGGAGTAGCGATGGCTGAGGCCGCCGGCACCCGTCAGTAATGCTGCACCAATCCAACCCTTCACCCACCGCCACCAACTTCCTTCCACTCTGCCCCCACAACCCTTCCGCCTACAGAGAGAGGGAGAGGCAAGGCAGGGGGCAGGTTCACCAGCTGTCCTGTCATCCCATTCAGGCATCAGATTGTAGTTTAATGAAGATTTCCAAGAATTTTGACAGCGAAAAGTAACTCGGCCAACTTTTCTACTTGTCATATAGGAGTGAAGTTTTGGAAAAAATTTTCAAACTCGAATTGCTCAATACAATCTGACGCCTGAACAGATGCACAGCTCGCAAGAAGGGGAGGAGGAGGCAGAGAGGGAGAGAGGCAAGGGTTGGGCTATGTATGTGAGAGCATTTGGAGCTAGGCTGGAGGCAAAAGGAGGAAAGGCAGGCTAAGCAGTGAAGTGAGGGGAACCCAAAAAGCTAACTAGTACCAGCTTTGGCGGCGTCTGGCTCCGCATTGCGACGCCCATCTCGAACCGACCCATTCGCCGTCTCTCCACAGCACGCCTCTGCATACACTACTCGCTTTTCCTGCTGGGAGAAGGAGGCAGGGATGGGGAGGAGGGACCGCCATTGACGCTCTTCTCTTGGCTGCTGTGATGGTGGTGCTGAAGGCGGTGGTGTCGATAGCGATTGATGCCCATCTGGAGGAAGATTGCTGCGTAGCAGACCACAATCACCAGCGCCGGCACCACGTAGGTCATACACCTGCAGTTTCAGCATTTTTCCCAGCTGTTTTTGGCGCTGTTTTACTAAGTTGGGCGAAGAAATGGAGTCGGAAATTAGGAAATTAATGAAATTTTAAGATGTTAGACGTTTCCTTAGGGTTATGTAACTGTAACTTCATAAAAATATTCGTGAAATGCAATGCAAACGTAAACGACTTTTAGTATAACTAGAATAATTTTTTTTGGGTTATCTTGGTCAGAATTCAAAAGAATTAAAAATCTAAAATTTTGAGCAGACATTTAGAAACACTGGTGTGACACAGGTGTGACAGAAGAATGCATTTTGCACATTATTGCGAAATATTTTTTTAAATTAAAAAATGATAATATACAAATTAAAAATTAAATTTAAAATTTTTTTATAAAATTAATTTTGTGTTGCAATCGCATTTCCTATCTTTGCCGTTTCAAATTTCGCAAAAACAAGAACAACAATAAAATAATTCTGGCTAATTTTCAAAATGATTCTTCTCCCCAACCCCTGCCCAACACACACCTGAATTCCTCATCACCTGCAATAGGCAATCGGCAGCTATTAGCGAAGCTGGAAAACAATGTGAGCATTGGTAACCCGTTGAGAACAGTATTGGCGGTGACGAGGTGTGAGTAGAAGATGAGGAGGGCGAGGGAGGCGTTGCGCTCCTCCTCTGTGGTGGTGTTGGTGAAGATGGGAAATCGGGAATAGGGCAGCGTCACACAGCCCGTGAACCAGGTGTGCAAAGGGTGGTTGGCGATCTCGAACAAGTACACCTGCACTCTACTACTCCAAAGTCCCCCAATTTCATACTGGAGCAGCCTACTTGCGGCAAGGCCGAGACTATCGCTATCAGCCAAGCCACCCACAAGGCCTTTCCTACGTTCCGATTGGCCCTGCAGAGGATGATGCTGTTGAGGAGAGAAAGTGAGGATTAGGAAGAAGAGGGGACCGTATGGGATAGAGGGGGAACATGATGCAGCAGAAGCGGTCGAGGGTGATGAGGATGAGTATGTTGGAGCCCAGATAGACGCAGAAGACGTCGGTGAACTTGACGGCCTTGCACAGCCAGTTGGGGCCCAGGAACTCCACCGTGGCCGCCAGACTGATCTGCGTCGGGATCGCGATGAAGGTCACGATCAGGTCCGCTACGTTCATGTGCAGGATCAGCTTCTGCAGTTCCATCCATCCTCTCACTGCCCCTCTCTCCTGTGACTCAGGAGAGTCCAAACCTGGACCCGATTGGGGCGCCTCCTGAGGTTGTTGATGAGGATGCAGAAGAGCGGGACGTTGCCCACGAAGGAGAGGATGAAGAAGATCCCATTGCCTGCAGCCCATTGACCCATTGATGCTGATGCTGATGTAGCATTTGAAAGGTTGCAAAAAGGGGCACAGAGCATTTTTGGCAGGGAGACCAGGTACCGAGTTCGGGCCACATTCATTCTGCCCACAAAGCGGTAGAAGTTGAGCTTCATGGCCCGTTTCTGACAGCCTTTGCTGGCAACTTTGTTTGGCTGCATCCGAGCAAAGGAGGCGGAAATCGGCTTTGTAACGACCCTCCAATGCCGCCTGGTCTTCTGTTATCCAATACTGGGAGTGGCAACCTAATCAGGCCTAGGCAAGCGCTGTAGGTCTTGCAAAGGTTGCAGCAAAGAAGCCTGCCCAAACAAAAGCAAAGGGACACCAACAGATGATCTTGGCAAGGTTGGTGGAGTTGAAAAGGAGGTTGGGCGGGGCCTGGGCTGTGCTCAGGTTGCCGCCCCCCGAAGCGTTCATTGCCTCCCCGCTCTTCTTCACATCTTCTCCTCTCCCGCAGCCTGGCAAGCCCAGCTCTTTCTCAGCTAAGGACTCGCTCGATCAGGAAAGCGCGCCAATCGCCAGGAAAGAAAGCGAAGAAGGTCTTGGAGGAGAAGGAGGGGCAGTTTATCCTGGGCAGACAAAGCCTGACTGGGGCTGTCCAATTTAAGGCACACCACTAAGGGGCTTTCACTTTCGCGCGCCGTCCTCCTGTCCTCTCCCAGGCCTCAGAGCGCCCAAAAGTCAAATAGCGTTCCCATTTTCAACGGCATTCCTTGGCGCAAGGCCCATTTAGAGTTGCTTCTATTGACATGAGCGCGGGAGTGGATGAAGGATAGCTGGCCCTCGCATGGCCCTAAAATAGGAGGTGCAGAAGCGGAAGAAGGCTTTGATAGGGGTGGGCAGTTGTTTAGGCTGTGGGGGAAGGCGATTGGTGTGGGCGTGTGTGGGCGCTGGGCGATCTAATTGCCTTAGGGTTCGCTGGAGCTCGCGTCCTGTCCCCAGCTCCGCAAATCCTTCTCTGCGCCAAAAGCGGGCATAATGGACCGCATTGGAGCCACAAAATGAGGGCGGGAAAATGACTCCTTTGAGTTTATAGCTACTTTATGATTTATATTCATAAAACTTGGATACATGGAATAATATATATATATGGTACCATCGGCAGGCCAAATGTGGGTCTCTTTTCTCCAAATTTTGTAATTTCCTCGAGCAAAAAGCCAAGGAAATACATCTACTACTAGTGGAATCTGCTGCTTGGACAGTTGCATTTTGTTTTTGGCGCGCAGTTCAGTGTCTCATTCCATGCGCGCCCAAAAACAAAATGCAGATGACGCAGCAGATTCCACTAGTAGTAGATATATTTCCTTGGCTTTTTGCTCGAGGAAATTACAAAATTTGGAGAAAAGAGACCCACATTTGGCCTGCCGATGGTACCATATATTTCTTCCACTTTTAATATAGTATAATAAAATGTATAAATTCTAATTTTATATTGTTGGTTAAATATTTAATTTATATTTTATTTGATATATAAAGAATAATAAATAAAAAAACTTGTTAAAAAAATATAACAAAAAAATATTTAAAATTGAAAAATACAATGCAAACTTATCGGCAACTTATTTTTTTGAGAAATTTTCTTGACTTATACTTAGGCCAATCGATTTTTGCAGGAAAAATAGTTTTATTTTTGGCCTGGCGATGGTACCAGTTGTTTTCCCAACTTTAATGCACAAAAATAAAAATGAATGACTGCCAAGGATTCGAACCTTCCACTTTCGTCCATCAGCCCAATTGCTTACACCACTACGCCACTGGCGCATATGGCTACTTAGATTAACTGAAGAGCTAAATACATGAGGCCCAGTGACCCGGGGAAGGGTGGTGGGGGGAAGAACTGAATACCTACTATCGTCCATTGAATAGATGCGGAGAAGAAGAAGAAGGAGGAGGAGGAGGAGGAGTTCGGACAAATGGTTTTTTGCATTTTTCATAGTAAAACAAATAGTTTTTTGCAAAAGTCAAAAGATAAACTATAGTCAATTCGATCTTCTTTCCATTGCAAAAAGAATTAAAGCAATTGGAGCTTTATGTGACGAGCAACAGCCTTATCAAAATTGAGATCTAGCAATAACCCCAAAAACATACACCTAGGTCGAAAAGAGGGGCTGGGCGCTGACACTCCGCTAAAGCTCCGTTCGCGCCAGCCCTATATTGAATTCAGTTATCTGTTGGTAAAATGTAGAACAAGAGGGATATATGAAAGATTAGATTTAAAATTGCATAAAACATAGCTAAAGAAATTAGTATATATATTAAGAGAGCTTTACTGAGAAGGTCAAAAATCTCAGAACTGTGGTTGCCGAAAAATTTTGACCCCCCTTTTTTATATTTTTTTTCGAAACTAGACACAATTCTAAGACTTTTGGTGCCCTATGAGGGTGCAAAACTCGAAATTCGATTTTTGGCGTTTTTTTGAAGTTCCAAAAATGGCCGATTTTTCAATCGCAAATAACTCATGACTTGCTGAACGCATTTTGATGATTCGACCACCATTCAAACCGCCTCGATGAGAAGAACATTTTTCTTTTTTTAACAATCTCTCTTCGATCAAGCCCTGCAGAGTTATTTACAAAAAACTGGTTTTCGCAGCTGTCAAAATTCGATATTTTTTCAGTTTCTTCGTAAAAACATCCTCAGCGACGGATGAGACCCATTTTTTCTGAAAATTCAGGTGTTTTTACCTATATCTACCAATCCTTGGCTTCGGAGACCTTGGACCAGTAGAGATATTTGAGTTTGAAAATGAAAATTTCCGTTTTGCCCCTATGTTATAACATAGGCAAAAAATTGGTGAAAATTTTTTTGTCTCAAAATTTAAATTTTTTGGCCCAGTAATTTTTTTCTGACCTGTATTCATATATAGCTGTGTGTTTTTTAGCTTCAGTATCAATGCCCGAGTAAGAAAAAATTGACATTGTTTTTCCCTATGTTATAACATAGGCAGTGTTATAGCATACAAAACCTTCCTGCTCTGTTTTACTGCTCCAGCGTAAAAACTGAAGCTAAAAACCACACAGCTATATGAATACAGGTCAGAAGAAAATTTTTGAGTTTTGCACCCTCATAGGGCACCAAAAGTCTTAGAATTGTGTCTAGTTTCGAAAAAAAAAATATAAAAAAGGGGGGTCAAAATTTTTCGGCAACCAACTTTTGAACCTCTCAATAAAGCTCTCTTAAATTCATTTCTCTATGCATAAAATGGAGAACACGCGGGATATATGAAGGATTAGAAGTCGCTTTACAAATTCGTTACTAGACAAAGGGTTCATAATTATAATTTTGAAAAGATTTGAGGGCATTACATGTGATAATCAGGTATTCTAGTCACTGCAATTTCCACTATCCCATTAGCTTGTTCAACCAAGCGTGCTCTATAAATCTTTTCCCTGCCATTAGGATACTCCGAGGGTGTGGTCCAATCCCAGGAAATCAATCTGTCACACAGACTCAGCCGAAAGCGAAAAGCAGTCCTCTATCAATCCCCTCGCCCAATTTCAGTATCAAACACCGCGAAGAGCTGGGTGGGAAAAGAGAAGCGGGGAAAAATGCAGAGAATGGGTGCTCCAGAGGTGTTTGAGGGCAAAATGTGGTCGGGATTAAAGGCTTCGGGGCAAGTGGGCTGAGGGGCATCGTTACCTGAGCCTGGCTTGAGGTGTGTGGGAGAGGAAAAAAAGGGGGCGCAAGCTGAGAGCGATGGAGCTGGGAAGGCGCAGGCTTAGACGGTCAAGGCCTGGGGGGCTTAGGGCGAAGGAGGGAGAAGACTCTGGAGAGAGGAGGAGGGGGCAATGAGGCTGCTCAGCTTGGCCCTGGAGGAGGGGAGGAGGAGGAGAAGAGCGGCTCCTTTTTCGCTCTTCCCCGAGCCCCCCACAAACAGAGGCCCCATTCAAATCCTACTCCTCCTCTTGCCAAGCGCCACCCAACTTCGCCCCGCCACTCAGGCCCAGCTCATTAATCCAGGCCAAAGCACGCCAGGCTTTGCGGCAGTGAGCTGGGGACCTCTTGAGAGGGGGCAACAGTTTCAAAGGGGGCTTAGGAGCAGTCCTAAAGGGGGAGCAACTTTCAGCACACCACTTCTGACAACCTGGAATTAATCTAGCTGTCAATTTGACTTTCGCACCTTTTGCACTTCGTAGTAAAATAGGAGGACCCTAATTTACTTCTTTGCGCAATAATTCCCCCCCTAGAACATATTGCCTCAATTCAGCAACGGGCTGTGTGACCTGAATTCTGTTGGCAAACTATTTCAATCGAAATTGAACTAAACCGAAAAAACTAAATAATTTTGGCAGCAGTAGAAGAAGCCGTAATCGATGAAAATGCGCAAAAGTGGACGTAAAAGTGGAGAGGTGCATGAGTCTTGGGCGATAGGCAGAGCCTTTCGACAACTAATCGCTCCACTCATCCAATCTTCCAAAGTGGCAGAGGCAGGATGTAGGAAGAGCAGAGTCGTCAGGCAGGCCAGCCCTAAAAGAGAGGCCTTCGCTGGCTTTGGCGGTGGTTGGGAGAGAGCTGGCAAGCAGGGTCTTTATTCCCGCAGTTAGGCTCAGGGCTAGACTGCCGCAATCCCTCCACCAGCCCTCCTCCTCTCCTACTGCCCCCCTTCCTCCTCCTCCGCTTCCTATCCAGCTTCTTTCTGCCCTCTCCTCCCTCTCCCTCTCTACATCCCAGAAGTGCCCATCTTTCCTCCAAACAAGTCTCCGCCTCCTCCCATCAACCTGCCTCTTCGGAATCCCGGGCAAGAGGAACAGAGCGGAAAGAAGGAGAGAGTAGGCGGGGGAGTTGCTAGGCTTCGTTTGGGCTAAAGATGGGCTGGGCAGCCCGCTTGGTAGTCAGGAGAGGAGGAGGAGGAAGATTGGCGCCGCAAAAGGCGAGGCAGTGAAGGGGCGGAGCGCGAAGGTTCAAAGGCCTTTGCGCTTGCAGCTGATACCTCCAGCAGTGTGAATCGAGAACTAATCACGGGGCCCCCCTCCTTCCTTCTCTCCCCTCATCCCTCCTCTTCTACTCCTCCCCCCCCTCCGTCCGCAAAGACGCTCAAACACATGCGCCCCCATTCACCATCCCCCTTTTTGCCCGCTCTTTCCGGAGGCTTCCTCTCTCTCTACCCTGCCTCAATTCCCTCCGCCTCCAACTCTCCGCACCCTTCCACTCCATCGGTCGGGCCTAACGAAGCCCATCCTCTAACCCTCCGCCCCCTGCATGGCAGTATAAACGCCACTCCCGTCCACACAGATGCCCCCTGACCAGCTCAGACTCAGTCAGCAAGAGCCGGAAAGAAGTTGACAAGCAGCGACAGGGCCAGCTCACACCTTCCGCTCTCACCTTTCCCCTTTCACCTTTCCCTCTCCTCCCCCTTCAGAGCTTCTCTGCTGGGTGCGCCCAGGCGCCGCTTGCCCCTCGCACACATAGCGACAGGCCCTGAGCGAAAAGATGATTGAGGCGCGGACCACCGGCCGCTTTTTTACTCAGCCCCCCTCCTCCAGAGCCCCTCCCTTCCTCCTCTCCGCTCCATCCCTCCCTACCGCCTCTGGAAACACCTTCCGACAGCCCTCTTCAAAACGCTCCCTCCTACCCAGGCCAGCCCTTAATCAAACCCCCACCCCTCCTGTCCTCCCATCCCCCTCAAAGGCACCTAGGCGGAAGAGCAGAGGCCGCCAATCGCTGCCAGCTTGTCCATCCAACTAGCTGCCTCTCTCTCCCTCTGGCCAACTCTAGCCCCTGTGACGCCTAAACGACTCCGCCTGCAACTCATTTCAGGGGGGGGGGGGGCAGAGAGAGGCGCCTCCAAGTCCGCTTACTTCCATTTTTACGACACCTCTCCCCTGCCCTGCTCGGAGAGGGGCCCAGGGCCACTTCCACTTTGCCTCCACACGCGCGCGCGGTAGGGGCCCAAAAAAGGCAGGCGCTCACTTTCCGTCCAGACCTCCGCTTAAGTCACTCAGGCCACTCTTCCGCACATCCACTTCCCTCACCCATCCTCCACCCCCCTCCCTTATCCCTCCGTCCACCACTCCTCCTCAGCCTCCTCTTGGAGTTACTCTCTATCCAGCATGGATCGAGAGTCATTAGAAGCTTTGAGAGAGAACGCCAACTTGCCCTGTGGCGTCTATATTTTAATCGCTTGTCGCGTCCCCTACAGCCCTCCCGCTCCCCTTGCATATGCCCCACTGCCCCATTTACTTACTTCCGCTTCGAAAATTGGCCATGTGGGGAAGTGGGGGCGGACAAGGCAGGCGGAAGAGGGAGTGATGAGAGAAGAAAAAGGTTGAAAGGGGTGCAACTGGTAGAAAATGCTGATTTGCAGCAAGATCGGGTGAGTGGCAGTAGATTGGCCAGATGGGGCCAGGATTACCCAGGCTTCCATTTATACATGTTAAATTAGAATGAATTTAAATTCGGTTACAGCTATGCGAAGAGAAGCCTCCGATTTCCTCATCTTCAATTTCCTCATCTTCAAAGCAGGAGATTGAAAAAGTCTGCCATAGTTTTGTGCGACGCAAATATCAGTTGCGGATTTCTAACGCAATCTTTAAGCTATACTTGTGCTGCTTTTATTTCTGACGTGCGCTGTGATTTAAGATCAAATGCTTTTTTCATGAATATCATTTTAATAATCTCCCAAATGCCCCGCCAAAAGTCAAACCCTTGCCATCTGAAACGATAATAAGATGCCCAACAAAAAATCCCTGAGAATTCCAGAACTAGGCAGCAAAGATCTAGACAGGACGCAGATGAAGGTTGTCAAAATCAGCCAGACCAAAGCCACTGTCCAGCCCAATAGCCGGGAAGCAGGACTTGGACTTCCAGAAGCCGTTGCAATCCCTGGACTTGAGCGAATTCGGCAGCGCCACGTTCCCAATCGCCTGCCCGCCAGCAAACACCTCAGCCCGTTCATTCTGCAAACACCCATGCATTCCGCAGTGGATTTGAGCAAAAGGTTTGGTTGGATGGGCTGGTCTAATTTGGCAATCTGAAACAGACTCACGCTGACGTGGAGGCCGAAGTTGTTCCACTCCCCTGCTTTCAGCTGGAAGGGCAGGGCGCCGGACTTGAACTGCTCTTTTCTGCCTATAGGTTTTGCTGGGCCTTGAGACTGAGGCGTGGAGGAGAGGACTGAAAGAAAGGCACTGATATCAGCAGAGAGATGCCAGCTGCTGTCGCCGGGGATGATCCAGAGCAGGACTCCGTGCACCTGTTTGGCGTCGCATCCCCCAGCCTGAAAGCAGCCATCCATGCCTCAGATGGCGTTGGGATGGGAAATGAGGCTGAAAAGAGGTAACCTTCACTCTGACGCCAATGAAGACGCCCTTGGTTGCATTGACGCTGGGAAAGCGAAGGTCCACATTCATCTCAAGGTCCCGCCTGAAAAACGCACTTTCTCCCACTTCTACTGGAAAACATATGGCTACAGGTTAAAAATATATTCACCCCCGTTATATTCATCCCCAAAAAACTAAAATTTAATGAAAGAAATAATAAACAAGCAGCAAATATATCACAAACTAGTTTTACTTTCACCAACTGCACCAACTTTCACCAACTGCTATTTATGAAGCACTGCTTGAACAACAAATAACCTCGCAAAAACCTCTTTGTAAAAACTTGAATTCTTTGACCTTGACCTAGTTACTGAGAAATTGGGAGCGGGCAGGCACTAACATGCTGCCGTTGCCCAGGACGGCATGCGGCCAGGTCTCGTCCTTGTCCGCCCAGCACCACTGCACAGGCTTGGCCAGCACCTTTTGGCGCACAAACTTCTTCCCGCCTTCCTACCAACCTTCCATCCCCTCCTCTCCCCGCACCAAAAGCTGGACAAAGCCCAACCTGCAGCACCTCCCAGGCACCCACCTGCTGCGCCAGATAGTGCGGCTCTTCGTCCAGTTCGTAGACTGTAGCAGATTCATAGTTGTCGAATTAATCCAAACAAAGGGCCAGCAGAAACGCTCAAAGTCCTCCAGGTAGGGCAGAGGGAAGGGGAAGTTGGCGGGCACGGCTTCCAGGAAGCCCCCCTTCTGGCCAGTGGCCAAAGTTGTGAGTGTGTGCACGCAGTCCACGGACAGATCCAGACTGAAGCGTCCATTCACCACCTGCAACTCCACTGATTGGAGGCATTTGCTACAATTGCATTGTCTCTGCTTGTCTGTCCCCGCTAGGGACTGGGCCTCCTTATACGGCATAAAAACTGTCAACTGTCAAAAACAGCAGCCTTAAATGGGAGCCCCAAGTGAACCTGAATCGGATCCTGCTCCTCGAAAAGTGTACTGTCGTAGTCGTTGATCACTTGGGTTTTCCAGTGGTAGAGCTTCTCTACATTGGCCTTCAAAGTTTCCCCCTTGGCCACAAGGCCAGTGAGAGCCAGTCTAATGCAGGTGATTACAAAGGAGCCACTCAGCTGGAATGTGGCAGTCTGAGCCTGAACAGAGTAGCTGGGGACCGGCGTGTGCGTGCACTTGGACTTTTCGTGAGACTGCAGCCAAGCTTTGACTGGCAATCTGCCCCACAATTCATTCGAAGCCCTCCAACCATGGTTTCCAGGACCATGGTGAGCTGGCTTTTCTCAGGGTTGGTGACGGAGACGAAGCTGCCGCCTTTCTCCAAATGGCCCACCCCCATTCCGTGCGGCAGATAGCTCCAGCCGATCTCCGTGAACTGCGTCGTGTGGGCTGGCAAATGACTGCCACATCTTCTCTGAGGCGGATGTGACCTGGGAAGGTTCAACCGGACATCCAGACAGGCCCTCGCAGCTGGTAGGCGCCGGACCAGGGCGTGAAGGCGTCCATGAGTCCGTTGCGGGAGAAGGGGAGGTTGAGGTAGTAGGCGGAGACGAGGTTCCAGGCCACCGTGGAGGTCATGTAAGAGAGAGAGGGAAGGTTCAACCGGACATCCAGACAGGCCCTCGCAGCTGGTAGGCGCCGGACCAGGGCGTGAAGGCGTCCATGAGTCCGTTGCGGGAGAAGGGGAGGTTGAGGTAGTAGGCAGAGACGAGGTTCCAGGCCACCGTGGAGGTCATGTCAGAGAGAGGGAAGGTTCAACCGGACATCCAGACAGGCCCTCGCAGCTGGTAGGCGCCGGACCAGGGCGTGAAGGCGTCCATGAGTCCGTTGCGGGAGAAGGGGAGGTTGAGGTAGTAGGCGGAGACGAGGTTCCAGGCCACCGTGGAGGTCATGTAAGAGAGAGAGGGAAGGTTCAACCGGACATCCAGACAGGCCCTCGCAGCTGGTAGGCGCCGGACCAGGGCGTGAAGGCGTCCATGAGTCCGTTGCGGGAGAAGGGGAGGTTGAGGTAGTAGGCGGAGACGAGGTTCCAGGCCACCGTGGAGGTCATGTAAGAGAGAGAGGGAAGGTTCAACCGGACATCCAGACAGGCCCTCGCAGCTGGTAGGCGCCGGACCAGGGCGTGAAGGCGTCCATGAGTCCGTTGCGGGAGAAGGGGAGGTTGAGGTAGTAGGCGGAGACGAGGTTCCAGGCCACCGTGGAGGTCATGTAAGAGAGAGAGGGAAGGTTCAACCGGACATCCAGACAGGCCCTCGCAGCTGGTAGGCGCCGGACCAGGGCGTGAAGGCGTCCATGAGTCCGTTGCGGGAGAAGGGGAGGTTGAGGTAGTAGGCGGAGACGAGGTTCCAGGCCACCGTGGAGGTCATGTAAGAGAGAGAGGGAAGGTTCAACCGGACATCCAGACAGGCCCTCGCCTTACCGCGCGCGCGTGTGGAGGCAAAGTGGAAGTGGCCCTGGGCCCCTCTCCGAGCAGGGCAGGGGAAAGGTGTCGTGAAAATGGAAGTAAGCGGACTTGGAGGCGCCTCTCTGCCCCCCCCCCCCTGAAATGCATTCCAGGCGGGATAAGTTTAGGCGTCACAGGGGCTAGAGTTGGCCAGAGGGAGAGAGAGGCAGCTAGTTGGATGGACAAGCTGGCAGCGATTGGCGGCCTCTGCTCTTCCGCCTAGGTGCCTTTGAGGGAGTGGGAAGGGGTAGGGAGGGGTGGGGGTTTGAGTAAGGGCTGGCCTGGGTCGGAGGGAGCGGTTGAAGAGGGCTGTCGGAAGGTGTTGCCGGAGTCGATGGTGGGAGGGATGGAGCGGAGAGGAGGAAGGCGGGGGCCCTGGTGGGTGGGGGCTGGAGTGGGGAGAAGAGCGGCCGGCTGTCCGCGCCCTCAATCATCTTTTTCGCTCAGGGCTTGTCGCTATGTGTGCGAGGGGCAAGCGGCGCCTGGGCGCACCCAGCAGAGAAGCTCTAAAGGGGGAGGAGAGGGAAAGGTGAAAGGGGAAAGGTGGGAGCGGAAGGTCTGAGCTCGGCCCTGTCGCTGCTGTCAACTGTCTTTCCGGCTCTTGCTGACTGAGTCTGAGCTGGTTGGGGGGCATCTGTGTGGACGGGAGTGGCGTTTATACTGCCATGCAGGGGGCGGAGGGTTAGAGGATGGGCTTCGTTAGGCCAGGCCGATGGAGTGGAAGGGTGCGGAGAGGTTGGAGGCGGAGGGAGAATTGAGGCAGGGTAGAGAAGGGGAAAGAGCCTCCGGGAAGGAGCGGGCAAAAAGGGGGATGGTGAATGGGGGCGCATGTGTTTGAGCGTCTTTGCGGACGGAGGAGGGAGGAGTAGAGAGGAGGGATGAGGGAAGAGAAGGGAGGAGGGGGGCCCCGTCGTTGGGTAATCTCATTTGCTGGAGGTGTAGGCTGCAAGCGCAAAGGCCTTTGAACCTTCCGCGCTCCGCCTCTTCGCTGCCCTCGCCTTTTGCGGCGCCAATCTCCCCTCCCTCCTCCTCTCCTGACTACCAAG
>JASANA010006622.1:0-23306 GCA_030248095.1 Ptycholaimellus sp. GST1_10
ACTTTCTACCCAAAAAAGTAATGTTTCAAATGGTCCTGGACTTGTTCCACCACTCAAGATCTTAAAATTTTTTTACCTTTCAGCAAAACAAAAGTTTGACCCAATCCGTTTAGAATTCGCCATTTCTCAACTACCCATTTTTCACCCTTTCTACCCAAAAAAGTAATGTTTCAAATGCTCCGGGACTTGTTCCACCCCTGCAGATCTGCTTAAAAATTTATTACCTTTCAGCAAAAAAAAGGTTTGTCCCAATCCATTGAGACTTCGTCATTTCTCAACATACCCCATTTTTCAACATTTCTACCCAAAAAAGTAATGTTTCAAATGCTCAAATTCCAGGTCTATCCCTCCAGATCGTCCTAAAATAGCATTACCTTTCAGGAAAAAAAGTTTGTCCCAATCCGTTGAGAATTCGCCCGTGGACAGCATTTCCAGATATTTATATATACCTATATATATATCTGGACAAAAGTTCAGTAACCTCTATAGACTGCGGAGTGCCCTTCAGGCCGCTCCACAGTCAAAAAAATTTCATTAACCAGCTGATTACCACTTTTTTCAAAAATTGTAATTTGCATGCTTTTAACTTAACTATTCGGGTAAATGACTATCATTTTTTAAATTCTCAGAAAAATTTGTGTATTGAAAATGTTGTAAAATGTTCCAAAAAGGGATATGAGCAGAAAGCACTTTTGTAAGCCACAGTCAAGAGTGACCCCATGGTATTGGGGCTGTGCGAGCGGAGTGGAAGCACGGTCCCCTCTTAGCCAAGGACCAACCCTATTACGGATTTTAAAAATATGATTGCCTGCCAAATAATCAATGGGCAATTTACAGAGCTGCAAACAGGCTCAATGGACGCAGCAAACACATAGCTTTAATCAAAAAAAAATTTGCCAAATTTGCAAATTTGGTTGAGAATTGGGCAAGTTATGGCCAAAAAACTTTTTAAAAAGTGTCCATCCATTATCCGTCTGCCATGCGCCGTGCACCATCCGCCATACGTTCTGACTGGGAGGCATACTGGCAATATCTGGGGCTCCAGTCTCAATGTCACTATAGTATATCGACCCTGGAGGGTGGCATGGTGGGTCCAGAATTTTGATTTTCGGCCTCCTTTATGCCGAAATTGATGTTGGAAAATCGATTGAATGTAAGGGAAAAAACAAACGAAAAAAATTGAAAATCTTGAATAATGTTTGATAGGATGCTTGTAGGGCAAAAACAAGCACATATTCGGAATCCTTGCAAAAAAACTACACAAAACTAGTCTATAAAACATTGAAATTTTGAAAAAAATAATTTCCTCTTTTGCCCACCCCAGCCCTTTCATCTGTCACTCAAAAAGGGAAGTCCATGGTTTTTAAACCAAATTTAAATGTAAGCACAGATTTAGAATCGGCATATTTGATTTGTGAACAAAAACACTCAAGTCTTCTTGGCAATTCTCAAAATTGGGGCTGTGCGAGTGGACTGGATGCACGGTCCCCTTTTAGCCAAGGACCAACCCTATTACGGCTTTTGAAAATATGATTGCCTGCCAAATAATCAATACCAATTTACAGAGCTGCGAGTAGGCTCAATGGACGCAGCAAACACAGAGCTTTAATCAAAAAAAATGTTTGCCAAATTTAGTTCAGAATTGGGCAAGTTATGGCCAAAAACTTTTTAAAAAGTTTCCATCCATTATCCATCCGCCGTGCACCGTGCGCCGTCCGCTGTCCACCATCTGCCATACGTTCGTAACAGGAGGCATACTGGCAATATCTGGGGCTCCAGTCTCAATGTCACTATAGTATATCGACCCTGGAGGGTGGCATGGTGGGTCCAGAATTTTGATTTTCGGCCTCCTTTATGCCAAAATTGACGTTGGAAAATCGATTAAACATAAGAGGGGACCCATACAAAAAAAATCAAAAATCTTAAATAATGTTTGCTATGATGCTTGTAGGGCAAATCCAAGCTCAGATTCAGAATCCTTGCAAAAAAACTACACAAAACTAGTCTATAAAACATTGAAATTTTGAAAAAATAATTTCCTCGTTTGCCCACCCCAAAAAACTACCCCAGCCCTTTCATCTGTCACTCAAAAAGGGAAGCCCATGGTTTTTAAACCAAATTTAAATGTAAGCACAGATTTAGAACCAGCATATTTGATTTGTGAAAAAAACACTCAAGTTTCTTGGCAATTCTCAAAATTGGGGCTGTGCGAGTGTTTTTAAAGTGTCCGTCCATTATCCATCCGCCGTGCGCCGTGCGCCGTCCACTGTCCACCGTCCGCCATACGTTCTGACCAGGAGGCATACTGGCAATATATGGGGCTCCAGTCTCAATGTCACTATAGTATATCGACCCTGGAGGGTGGCATGGTGGGTCCAGGATTTTGATTTTCGGCCTCCTGTATGCCAAAATTGAGGTTGAAAAATCGATTAAACATAAGAGGGGACCCATACAAAAAAAATCAAAAATCTTGAATAATGTTTGCTATGATGCTCGTAGGGCAAATCCAAGCACAGATTCAGAATCCTTGCAAAAAACTACACAAAACTCGTCTATAAAACATTGAAATTTTGAAAAAAATAATTTCCTCTTTTGCCCACTCCAGCCCTTTCATCTGTCACTCAAAAAGGGAAGTCCATGGTTTTTCAACCAAATTTAAATGTAAGCACAGATTTAGAATCGGCATATTTGATTTGTGAACAAAACACTCAAGTCTTCTTGGCAATTCTCAAAATTGGGGCTGTGCGAGTGGAGCGGAAGCATGGTCCCCTCTTAGCCAAGGACCAACCCTATTATGGCTTTTGAAAATATGATTGCCTGCTAAATAATCAATGGGCAATTTACAGAGCTGCAAGTAGGCTCAATGGACGCAGCAAACACAGAGCTTTAATCAAAAAAAAAGGTTTGCCAAATTTGGTTGAGAATTGGGCAAGTTATGGCCAAAAACTTTTTAAAAAGAGTCCGTCCGTTATCCATATGCCATGCGCCGTGCTCCATCCGCTGTCCACTGTCCGCCATACGTTCTGACCAGGAAGCATACTGGCAATATCTGGGGCTCCAGTCTCAATGTCACTATAGTATATCGACCCTGGAGGGTGGCATGGTGGGTCCAGAATTTTGATTTTCGGCCTCCTTTATGCCAAAATTGAGGTTGGAAAATCGATTAAACATAAGGGGGGACCCATACAAAAAAAATCAAAAATCTTGAATAATGTTTGCTATGATGCTCGTAGGGCAAATCCAAGCACAGATTCAGAATCCTTGCAAAAAAACTACACAAAACTAGTCTATAAAACATTGAAATTTTGAAAAAAATAATTTCCTTGTTTGCCCACCCCAGCCCTTTCATCTGTCACTCAAAAAGGGAAGTCGATGGTTTTTAAACCAAATTTAAATGTAAGCACAGATTTAGAATCGGCATATTTGATTTGTGAACAAAAACACTCAAGTCTTCTTGGCAATTCTCAAAATTGGGGCTGTGCGAGTGGAGCAGAAGCACGGTCCCCTCTTAGCCAAGGACCAACCCTATTACGGCTTTTGAAAATATGATTGCCTGCCAAATAATCAATGGGCAATTTACAGAGCTGCGAGTAGGCTCAATGGACGCAGCAAACACAGAGCTTTAATCAAAAAAAAGTTTGCCAAATTTGGTTGAGAATTGGGCAAGTTATGGCCAAAAACTTTTTAAAAAGTGTCCGTCCGTTATCCATCCGCCATGCGCAGTGCGCCGTCCACTGTCCACCGTCCGCCATACGTTCTGACCAGGAGGCATACTGGCAATATCTGGGGCTCCAGTCTTAATGTCACTATAGTATATCGACCCTCGAGGGTGGCATGGTTGGTCCAGAATTTTGATTTTTGGCCTCCTTTATGCCGAAATTGAGGTTGGAAAATCGATTGAACGTAAGGGGAGACCCTTACAAAAAAAATGTCTTAAATAATGTTTGCTAGGATGCTCATAGGGCAAAAACAAGCACAGATTCGGAATCCTTGCAAAAAACTACACAAAACTGGTCTATAAAACATTGAAATTTTGAAAAAAATAATTTCCTCTTCTGCCCACCCCAGCCCTTTCATCTGTCACTCAAAAAGGGAAGTCCATGGTTTTTCAACCAAATTCAAATGTAAGCACAGATTTAGAATCGGCATATTTGATTTGTGAACAAAAAAACTCAAGTCTTTTTGGCAATTCTCAAAATTGAGGCCGTGCAAGCGGAGTGAAAGCACAGTCCCCTCTTAGCCAAGGACCAACCCAATTACGGATTTTGAAAATATGATTGCCTGCCAAAAAATCAATGGACAATTTACAGAGCTGCGAGTAGGCTCAATGGACGCAGCAAACACAGAGCTTTAATTTAAAAAAAAGTTTGCCAAATTTGGTTGAGAAGTGGGCAAGTTATGGCCAAAAACTTTTTAAAAAGTGTCCGTCCGTTATCCATCCGCCATGCGCAGTGCGCCGTCCACTGTCCACCGTCCGCCATACGTTCTGACCAGGAGGCATACTGGCAATATCTGGGGCTCCAGTCTCAACGTCACTATAGTATATCGACCCTGGAGGGTGGCATGGTGGGTCCAGAATTTTGATTTTCGGCCTCCTTTATGCCGAAATTGAGGTTGGAAAATCGATTGAATGTAAGGGGGGACCCTTACAAAAAAAATCGAAAATCTTGAATAATGTTTGCTAGGATGCTCGTAGGGCAAAAACAAGCACAGATTCGGAATCCTTGCAAAAAACTACACAAAACTGGTCTATAAAACATTGAAATTTTGAAAAAAAAATTTCCTCTTCCGGCCACCCCAACCCTTTCATCTGTCACTCAAAAAGGGAAGTCCATGGTTTTTCAACCAAATTCAAATGTAAGCACAGATTTAGAATCGGCATATTTGATTTGTGAACAAAAAAACTCAAGTCTTCTTGGCAATTCTCAAAATTGGGGCCGTGCGAGCAGAGCGGAAGCACGGTCCCCTCTTAGCCAAGGACCAACCCTATTACGGATTTTGAAAATATGATTGCCTGCCAAATAATCCATGGGCAATTTACAAAGCTGCGAGTAGGCTCAATGGACGCAGCAAACACAGAGCTTTAATCAAAAAAAAAGTTTGCCAAATTTGGTTGAGAATTGGGCAAGTTATGCCCAAAAAACTTTTTAAAAAGTGTCCGTCCGTTATCCGTCCGCCATCCGCCGTGCGCCGTGCGCCGTCCGCCGTACGTTCTGCTCGGCATGGGGATTGGCAATATCTGGGGCTCCAGTCTCAACGTCACTATAGTATATCGACCCTGGAGGGTGCCATGGTGCCTCCAGAATTTTGATTTTCGGCCTCCTTTATGCCGAAATTGAGGTTGGAAAATCGATTGAACGTAAGGGGGGACCCTTACAAAAAAAATCGAAAATCTTGAATAATGTTTGCTAGGATGCTCGTAGGGCAAAAACAAGCACAGATTCGGAATCCTTGCAAAAAACTACACAAAACTGGTCTATAAAACATTGAAATTTTGAAAAAAAAATTTTCCTCTTCTGGCCACCCTAGCCCTTTCATCTGTCACTCAAAAAGGGAAGTCCATGGTTTTTCAACCAAATTCAAATGTAAGCACAGATTTAGAATCGGCATATTTGATTTGTGAACAAAAAAACTCAAGTCTTCTTGGCAATTCTCAAAATTGGGGCCGTGCGAGCGGAGCGGAAGCACGGTCCCCTCTTAGCCAAGGACCAACCCTATTACGGATTTTGAAAATATGATTGCCTGCCAAATAATCCATGGGCAATTTACAGAGCTGCGAGTAGGCTCAATGGACGCAGCAAACACAGAGCTTTAATCAAAAAAAAAGTTTGCCAAATTTGGTTGAGAATTGGGCAAGTTATGGCCAAAAAACTTTTTAAAAAGTGTCTGTCTGTTGTCTGTCCGCTGTCCGCCATGCGCCATCCGCCGTACGTTCTGCTCGGCATGGGGATTGGCAATATCTGGGGCTCCAGTCTCAACGTCACTATAGTATATCGACCCTGGAGGGTGGCATGGTGGGTCCAGAATTTTGATTTTCGGCCTCCTTTATGCCGAAATTGAGGTTGGAAAATCGATTGAACGTAAGGGGGGACCCTTACAAAAAAAATCGAAAATCTTGAATAATGTTTGCTAGGATGCTCGTAGGGCAAAAACAAGCACAGATTCGGAATCCTTGCAAAAAACTACACAAAACTGGTCTATAAAACATTGAAATTTTGAAAAAAAAATTTTCCTCTTCTGGCCACCCTAGCCCTTTCATCTGTCACTCAAAAAGGGAAGTCCATGGTTTTTCAACCAAATTCAAATGTAAGCACAGATTTAGAATCGGCATATTTGATTTGTGAACAAAAAAACTCAAGTCTTCTTGGCAATTCTCAAAATTGGGGCCGTGCGAGCGGAGCGGAAGCACGGTCCCCTCTTAGCCAAGGACCAACCCTATTACGGATTTTGAAAATATGATTGCCTGCCAAATAATCCATGGGCAATTTACAGAGCTGCGAGTAGGCTCAATGGACGCAGCAAACACAGAGCTTTAATCAAAAAAAAAGTTTGCCAAATTTGGTTGAGAATTGGGCAAGTTATGGCCAAAAAACTTTTTAAAAAGTGTCCGTCCGTTATCCGTCCGCCGTGCGCCGTCCGCCGTCCGCCGTACGTTCTGCTCGGCATGGGGATTGGCAATATCTGGGGCTCCAGTCTCAACGTCACTATAGTATATCGACCCTGGAGGGTGGCATGGCGCCTCCAGAATTTTGATTTTCGGCCTCCTTTATGCCGAAATTGAGGTTGGAAAATCGATTAAACGTAAGGGGGGACCCTTACAAAAAAAATCGAAAATATTGAATAATGTCTGCTAGGATGCTCGTAGGGCAAAAACAAGCACAGATTCGGAATCCTTGCAAAAAACTACACAAAACTGGTCTATAAAACATTAAAATTTTGAAAAAAAAATTTTCCTCTTCTGGCCACCCTAGCCCTTTCATCTGTCACTCAAAAAGGGAAGTCCATGGTTTTTCAACCAAATTCAAATGTAAGCACAGATTTAGAATCGGCATATTTGATTTGTGAACAAAAAAACTCAAGTCTTCTTGGCAATTCTCAAAATTGGGGCCGTGCGAGCGGAGCGGAAGCACGGTCCCCTCTTAGCCAAGGACCAACCCTATTACGGATTTTGAAAATATGATTGCCTGCCAAATAATCCATGGGCAATTTACAGAGCTGCGAGTAGGCTCAATGGACGCAGCAAACACAGAGCTTTAATCAAAAAAAAAGTTTGCCAAATTTGGTTGAGAATTGGGCAAGTTATGGCCAAAAAACTTTTTAAAAAGTGTCCGTCCGTTATCCGTCCGCCGTGCGCCGTCCGCCGTCCGCCGTACGTTCTGCTCGGCATGGGGATTGGCAATATCTGGGGCTCCAGTCTCAACGTCACTATAGTATATCGACCCTGGAGGGTGGCATGGCGCCTCCAGAATCTTGATTTTCGGCCTCCTTTATGCCGAAATTGAGGTTGGAAAATCGATTAAACGTAAGGGGGGACCCTTACAAAAAAAATCGAAAATATTGAATAATGTCTGCTAGGATGCTCGTAGGGCAAAAACAAGCACAGATTCGGAATCCTTGCAAAAAACTACACAAAACTGGTCTATAAAACATTAAAATTTTGAAAAAAAAATTTTCCTCTTCTGGCCACCCTAGCCCTTTCATCTGTCACTCAAAAAGGGAAGTCCATGGTTTTTCAACCAAATTCAAATGTAAGCACAGATTTAGAATCGGCATATTTGATTTGTGAACAAAAAAACTCAAGTCTTCTTGGCAATTCTCAAAATTGGGGCCGTGCGAGCGGAGCGGAAGCACGGTCCCCTCTTAGCCAAGGACCAACCCTATTACGGATTTTGAAAATATGATTGCCTGCCAAATAATCCATGGGCAATTTACAGAGCTGCGAGTAGGCTCAATGGACGCAGCAAACACAGAGCTTTAATCAAAAAAAAAGTTTGCCAAATTTGGTTGAGAATTGGGCAAGTTATGGCCAAAAAACTTTGTACAAAGTGTCCGTCCGTTATCCGTCCGCCGTGCGCCGTCCGCCGTCCGCCGTACGTTCTGCTCGGCATGGGGATTGGCAATATCTGGGGCTCCAGTCTCAACGTCACTATAGTATATCGACCCTGGAGGGTGGCATGGCGCCTCCAGAATCTTGATTTTTGGCCTCCTTTATGCCGAAATTGAGGTTGGAAAATCGATTAAACGTAAGGGGGGACCCTTACAAAAAAAATCGAAAATATTGAATAATGTCTGCTAGGATGCTCGTAGGGCAAAAACAAGCACAGATTCGGAATCCTTGCAAAAAACTACACAAAACTGGTCTATAAAACATTAAAATTTTGAAAAAAAAATTTTCCTCTTCTGGCCACCCTAGCCCTTTCATCTGTCACTCAAAAAGGGAAGTCCATGGTTTTTCAACCAAATTCAAATGTAAGCACAGATTTAGAATCGGCATATTTGATTTGTGAACAAAAAAACTCAAGTCTTCTTGGCAATTCTCAAAATTGGGGCCGTGCGAGCGGAGCGGAAGCACGGTCCCCTCTTAGCCAAGGACCAACCCTATTACGGATTTTGAAAATATGATTGCCTGCCAAATAATCCATGGGCAATTTACAGAGCTGCGAGTAGGCTCAATGGACGCAGCAAACACAGAGCTTTAATCAAAAAAAAAGTTTGCCAAATTTGGTTGAGAATTGGGCAAGTTATGGCCAAAAAACTTTTTAAAAAGTGTCCGTCCGTTATCCGTCCGCCGTGCGCCGTCCGCCGTCCGCCGTACGTTCTGCTCGGCATGGGGATTGGCAATATCTGGGGCTCCAGTCTCAACGTCACTATAGTATATCGACCCTGGAGGGTGGCATGGCGCCTCCAGAATTTTGATTTTCGGCCTCCTTTATGCCGAAATTGAGGTTGGAAAATCGATTGAACGTAAGGGGGGACCCTTACAAAAAAAAACCGAAAATCTTGAATAACTTTTCCTAGGATGCTCGAAGCGCAAAACCAAGCACAGATTCGGAATCCTTGCAAAAAACTACACAAAAATGGTCTATAAAACATTGAAATTTTGAAAAAAAAATTTTCCTCTTCTGGCCACCCTAGCCCTTTCATCTGTCACTCAAAAAGGGAAGTCCATGGTTTTTCAACCAAATTCAAATGTAAGCACAGATTTAGAATCGGCATATTTGATTTGTGAACAAAAAAACTCAAGTCTTCTTGGCAATTCTCAAAATTGGGGCCGTGCGAGCGGAGCGGAAGCACGGTCCCCTCTTAGCCAAGGACCAACCCTATTACGGATTTTGAAAATATGATTGCCTGCCAAATAATCCATGGGCAATTTACAGAGCTGCGAGTAGGCTCAATGGACGCAGCAAACACAGAGCTTTAATCAAAAAAAAAGTTTGCCAAATTTGGTTGAGAATTGGGCAAGTTATGGCCAAAAAACTTTTTAAAAAGTGTCCGTCCGTTATCCGTCCGCCGTCCGCCGTGCGCCGTCCGCCGTACGTTCTGCTCGGCATGGGGATTGGCAATATCTGGGGCTCCAGTCTCAACGTCACTATAGTATATCGACCCTGGAGGGTGGCATGGCGCCTCCAGAATTTTGATTTTCGGCCTCCTTTATGCCGAAATTGAGGTTGGAAAATCGATTGAACGTAAGGGGGGACCCTTACAAAAAAAACCGAAAATCTTGAATAACTTTTCCTAGGATGCTCGAAGCGCAAAACCAAGCACAGATTCGGAATCCTTGCAAAAAACTACACAAAAATGGTCTATAAAACATTGAAATTTTGAAAAAAAAATTTTCCTCTTCTGGCCACCCTAGCCCTTTCATCTGTCACTCAAAAAGGGAAGTCCATGGTTTTTCAACCAAATTCAAATGTAAGCACAGATTTAGAATCGGCATATTTGATTTGTTAACAAAAAAACTCAAGTCTTCTTTGCAATTCTCAAAATTGGGGCCGTGCGAGCAGAGCGGAAGCACGGTCCCCTCTTAGCCAAGGACCAACCCTATTACGGATTTTGAAAATATGATTGCCTGCCAAATAATCCATGGGCAATTTACAGAGCTGCGAGTAGGCTCAATGGACGCAGCAAACACAGAGCTTTAATCAAAAAAAAAGTTTGCCAAATTTGGTTGAGAATTGGGCAAGTTATGGCCAAAAAACTTTTGAAAAAGTGTCCGTCCGTTATCCGTCCGCCGTGCGCCGTCCGCCGTCCGCCGTACGTTCTGCTCGGCATGGGGATTGGCAATATCTGGGGCTCCAGTCTCAACGTCACTATAGTATATCGACCCTGGAGGGTGGCATGGCGCCTCCAGAATTTTGATTTTTGGCCTCCTTTATGCCGAAATTGAGGTTGGAAAATCGATTGAACGTAAGGGGGGACCCTTACAAAAAAAACCGAAAATCTTGAATAACTTTTGCTAGGATGCTCGAAGCGCAAAACCAAGCACAGATTCGGAATCCTTGCAAAAAACTACACAAAAATGGTCTATAAAACATTGAAATTTTGAAAAAAAAATTTTCCTCTTCCGGCCACCCTAGCCCTTTCATCTGTCACTCAAAAAGGGAAGTCCATGGTTTTTCAACCAAATTCAAATGTAAGCACAGATTTAGAATCGGCATATTTGATTTGTCAACAAAAAAACTCAAGTCTTTTTGGCAATTCTCAAAATTGGGGCCGTGCGAGCAGAGCGGAAGCACGGTCCCCTCTTAGCCAAGGACCAACCCTATTACGGATTTTGAAAATATGATTGCCTGCCAAATAATCCATGGGCAATTTACAGAGCTGCGAGTAGGCTCAATGGACGCAGCAAACACAGAGCTTTAATCAAAAAAAAAGTTTGCCAATCAGAATTGGGCAAGTTTTGGCCAAAAAACTTTTTAAAAAGTGTAATTAAATTTTAGGAATATCTGGAGGGTTGGAACCGGTCTCGGAGCTTGTGAACAGTCCCCAAAAAAAAAAGTCCCAGGCCATTTCAAACCAAAAGGGCAAAAAAACCGAGCCCCGCCCCGGGCTCCCAAGAATTTTGCAAAAAACTCGGTAAATGGACAATGGATAGCTGGTTGTTGAAGTGCCCATCCAGATGGTAGTCCAGGTTGTCATTGTCTGGTACATTAAATGGAATACTGGTGGCGGAATGAAGTCTTCAGACACCCTAAGATCACTTTTTGAAAATTTATTTCTCCAATCACTTAAAAGCTAGAGAGCTGATTTTATCACATAATGTTCCCCAACCTTGCTTACTATGTGTATAAATTGGCTACTTGTCTTGTTGCAGATAACTGGAGAAATGACAATTTTTGTGAGGCTGTTTAAAAAACAAGGTATATAGCTACTTATTGCGGGGGGGGAGCTTCCCTACCCCCACACGCCCCGGCCCCCGCCTACCCCCCGGCCGCGGGTGGGAACTTTTGCCACCCCCCCCCCCCCCCCCCCCCTCCCCGGGCCGCATAGCGCCCGCGGCCCCCTCTGCCCCCGCCCTGGGTTTTGACTTGGGCCCCGCGAGCAGAGCATAAGCACGGTCCCCTCTTAGCCAAGGACAAACCCTATTATGGATTTTGAATATATGAATCAATGTCATTAATTTAGTGGGCTTTCTACAGAGCTGACAGTAGGCTCAGTGGATGCAGCAAACACAGAGCTTTCTTTAAAAAAAGTATGCCAAATTTGGTTAAGAATTGGCAGAGTTAGAGAAAAAAAACTTTTCAAAAGTTGTCCATCCATTATCCATCCGCCATCTGCTGTCCACCGTACGTTCTGTTTGGCAGGCATACTGGCAGGCTCTGGGGCTCCAAACTCAACGTCACTATAGTATATTGACCCTGGAGGGTGGCATTAGGCCCTCAGAATTTTGATGGCCTCTTTTATGCCGAAAATGGCATCTGAAAAGCGATTAAACGTAAGGGAGACACTTACAAAAAAATTTGAAAATCTTGAATAACGATTGCTAGGATGCTCAGAGGGCTAAAATAAGGACAGATTCGGAATCCTTGCAAAAATTTACACAAAAATAGTCTATTGAATATTGAAATTTTGAAAAAAAAATTTTGAACATTTCTAAGCCCTAGAGTGCCTTGTAAGAAACCTAAAAACGGTTATGCTGCCCAGTAGCGATGTTTTAAGTTAATTTAGAGCCTAGATATGAAACCAGCTCAAAAAATAGATATGATTTGATACCAAACAACCATAGGTGCAAATCTGGTCTTTATGGTCTTCTACTAGGCCATGACGTACAAGCAGCTCATTATCAACTTCGTTTAGGGGCATTTTTAAAGGTTTTTTGCCTCAATAACAGCACCATATAGGTGATTTTTGGCGTAGAATACAAATCTTGTGTCCATTTGCTTTCACATTGTCATCATGGGCTTCTACCAGGCCATGGTGTACAAGCAGCTCATCAACAACTTCGTATTGGGGCATTCTCAAGGGATTTAGACCTCATTCACAGCACCATATAGGTAATTATGGGCATATATTACGAATCCTGTGTCCATTTGCTTTCACATTGTCTTCATGGGCCTTTATCAGGCCATGGTGTACAAGCAGCTCATCATCAACTTCGTCTAGGGGCAATTTTAAAGGTTTTTGACCTCAATAACAACAGCATATAGGTAATTTTGGGCGTAGAATACAAATCTTGTGTCCACTTGCTTTCACCTTGTCATCATTGGCTTCTTCCAGGCCATGGTGTACAAGCAGCTCATCAACAACTTCGTCTTGGGGCATTCTCAAGGGATTTAGACCTCATTGACAGCACCATATAGGTGATTTTTGACGTAGAATAAAAATCTTGTGTCCATTTGCTTTCACATTGTCATCATGGGCTTCTAGCAGGCCATGGTGTACAAGCAGCTCATCAACAACATCGTCTTGGGGCATTCTCAAGGGATTTAGACCTCATTGACAGCACCATATAGGGAATTTTGGGCATAGATTACTAATCGTGTGTCCATTTGCTTTCATCTTGTCTTCATGGGCATCTGTCGGGCCATGGTGTACAAGCAGCTCATCATCATTTTCGTCTAGGGGCATTTTTAAGGGTTTTAGGCCTCAATAACAACGTCATATAGGTAATTTTGGGCCTAGATTACGAATCTTGTGTCCATTTGCTTCCATGTTGTATCATGAGGTTTTACCAGGCCATGGTGTACAAGCAGGTCATATTAAACTTCATCTTAAATCATTGTATTGAGCATTTGGCTGTTCAAAGTGGATCAAGTTACTGAAATGGTGAATCTCCGCTTCAGTGCTTTTTTTTATCTTAGCTGGTCTCTTTTTCATGCTTGCAATCAAACTAATTTGGGCATCAAAATGTATATTTTTCAATATTTTATTCATCTTATCATGAAAATAGCTTGGGCTATAAGGTGATGAATTTAAATTTGAAACTTATATCATGAAATTTTGCTTGCTAAATAGTAAACTGTACTACAGAGCTAAGAGAGCCCAGAAAAATTTGTCCAGCATAATTGATTGTTGACATAGAGCTAAACAACTAATTATGTTAAAATTGAGAAAAACTATGCACTCAAATGAAAAAATATTTATTTAAATATGATGATCGGATGATCCCATTAGTGTTTTTCCAGTTTCTAGTTTTTTTCTACCAGCATTAATTTTATATGATGGAAATTTTAACTCAGAGCCTGTGTCATTTGTGCAAATCCATTAAAATATTGCATGCTTTACAATAAAACCAAATGCCTTAAAATTACAAACCACCTTCCACCTGCCATAAAATTACAATATTACAATAATGAACTATTTCTGGGCTTTCTTAGCTCTGTAGTAAAGTTCAATATTTAGCAAGCAAAATTTCATGATATAAGATTGAAATTTAATTTCATCACCTTATAGCCCAACCTTTTTTCATGATAAGATGAATCAACTAGAATTTCAACACCTTGATGCCCAAACTATTTTGATCGCAAGCATGAAAAAGAGACCAGCTAAGAGAAAAAAAATTTTGAAATGGAGATTCAGCATTCAGCAATATAAAGAGCAAAACGCTTTTGAACTTTTTCAAGAAGTCTTATTCCTGTTTTTGACTGGGGACCATACTTGTGAGGCATATTCTAGGTATGGCTGTATATACGTGATGAATTCACGTTTTAAGGTGGAGAAGGAGGGTGAGTTGAAGGCATTACGAACCAGGAATGATGCGTAGTTGGCATTCGCGGTGTCACAACATTTCGTCACCGCGACGGTTCATCACCACGACGGTTCATCAAAAAGATGGTTCATCACCACGACGTTTCATCAAAACGACGGTTCATCACCGCGACGGTTCATAACCAGCCCTGAATTGAATTTTTCATATATTTCTGAATATAACTCGTTGTGTCTACCTTTTTTATTTCATTTAAGTGTTGCATGCGTTTTTTTCTGTTAAAAAACTCAACATATTGACTGACCAGATTGAAAAAAGGTTTTCTTTTTAATGAGATTATGGTAATTTTTTAAATTGTTCAATCAAACAATATTTTACAGTGTTTAATTTTATTTTAACATCTATTTTGCGTAATTTTCACTTTCCACCTTTACTTTGCCTTTAATTCTAATTGATTTTAATTTAATATAAAGAATGCAGCTTCTTTTCTAGATCTTTCCATGAAATCGAGTTACTAAAAATGTGTTTATTTTTTTGAATTTTAAGAGAGCTTTTTTGAGAGGTTGAAAAGTGGGACGGACAAAAATTTTTACCCCCCTTTTTTATATTTTTTATTAAAAGTAGACATGTTTTTAAGACTTTTGGTAGAGTATGAACATCCAATACTCAAAATTCGATTTTTGGCGAATTTTTGAATGTAAAAAAACGGCCGATTTTTTAATCATCTATAACTCTCGATCTGCTCAACGGATTTTGATGATTTGACCACCAATCGAACCGTCTCAATGAGAAGAATATTTATTTTTTGTTCATTTCTCTACGATCTTTTCCTGCCGAGTTATTCACAAAAAATCAGTTTTTCAGTTTTCCAAATTTCAAAAAATTTATGTTTTCGATGTAAAAATTTCATTTGCGCCAGATGAGACCCATTTTTTCTGAAATTTCAGGTAATTTTACATATTTGTACCAATCTATAACTTTGAAAGCCTTGGACCATCAGAGATATTTGAGATTGAAAATTTGCATCTTCACATTGGCCCCATGTTATAGCATAGGCAAAAATTGAGCAAAAATTTTTTTGTCTCTGAATGCCAATTTTTTAGCTCAATAAATTTAAATTTAACCCGTATCCATCTAGCTGTGTGGTTTTTAGCTTACGTTTTGACCTTTGAGTGCGAAAATTTTGACTGCAACTTTTCATATGCTACAACATTGCCTATGATACAGCATAGGGAAAAACAATATCAAAATTTTCGCACTCAAAGGTCAAAACGTAAGCTAAAAACCACACAGCTAGATGGATACGGGTTAAAAGAAATTTATTGAGCTAAAAAATTGGCATTCAGAGACAAAAAAATTTTTGCTCAATTTTTGCCTATGCTATAACATGGGGCCAATATGAAGATGCAAATTTTCAATCTCAAATATCTCTGATGGTCCAAGGCTTTCAAAGTTATAGATTGGTACAAATATGTAACATTACCTGAAATTTCAGAAAAAATGGGTCTCATCTGGCGCAAATGAAATTTTTACATCGAAAACATAAATTTTTTGAAATTTTGAAAACTGAAAAACTGATTTTTTGTGAATAACTCGGCAGGAAAAGATCGTAGAGAAATGAACAAAAAAACTAAATATTCTTCTCATTGAGACGGTTCGATTGGTGGTCAAATCATCAAAATCCGTTGAGCAGATCGAGAGTTATAGATGATTAAAAAATCGGCCGTTTTTTTACATTCAAAAATTCGCCAAAAATCGAATTTTGAGTATTGGATGTTCATACTCTACCAAAAGTCTTAAAAACATGTCTACTTTTAATAAAAAATATAAAAAAGGGGGGTAAAAATTTTTGTCCGTCCCTCTATTTCAAACATTTGACCTTCTCAGAAAAACTCTCTTAATCATGATACGAACTTATGGTTACATCCGAAATTCTTAAATTTAACAATAGATGATAAACAAATTTTAACTACTCCCATATATTCCTCGGCAGAGGGAGTCTCATGATGATGAACCGTCGTCGTGATGAACCTTCGCGGTGATGAACCGTCGCGGTGATGAACCTTCGTGGAACCGGCATTCGCTATGGCTGAAGAGATTTGCAGTGCAACATGGATGCACAGAAGATAATGCCAAGGTCACGTGTAGGCTCTAATGAGACTGGAATAATGGAGCCAAAAGGGAGTAAGGAGGAGGCATGACGGAGCACTTCTCAGCAGCCAAGGGTAGCTTCTATTGCCCTGCCCACTCTCCCAACACCACCAGACCTGCTCTCAGAGCAGCAGGCAAGGCTGAGGCGAGGCGGATGCCATCCGCGTAGAAGTAGGCACTCAGCTTAGGGACCTGATTTCGTCGCCATGCTACTGGAAGCATGCAGTGGGGCAGGCAGATGGAAAATTTTGAGGGCAAGCGGCTGAGCAGGGGGGCCGGAAGAGAGCGCGGGGCTCTGAACTGGGAATCTTTTCTGCGAACTGGGAATCTTTTACGTTGCCTAATATGGAAATGACACCCTTCAGGCTGTCATTATAGCTGTCTACACTTGACATGGTGAAGCAAGGAGTTGAGAGGCTGGCTCCTAGAAGCCCCCCCCCAGATATACACCCCCCCAAGATATACACCCCCCCAAGATATACCCCCCCCCAAGATATACGCCAACCCCCCAAGAATTACACCCCCCCAAAGGGTATTTATTGAAAAAAATTTTATTGCCTTAACATACTTCTCTTTACATATCTCGAAATTTAAACTCACAGAATTTTCATGTAGATGATTAAATACCTACTTTTTTTACAAACATAGTTAGTCTATTCCGGATGGCGGGCGCATGCCTACCAGGAGTAGGGGCTTGTCCCCTACTAGGAGTACCTTTCAAGTTTCCAACTCAAAAGCTTAGACGCATGCTCGTCCTCGACAAGGTCATGACTGTGGCAGTACCTACTAGTTAGTCTATACCAAGTTCATTGATGTTTTAAAGTGCTCAACTTGGTAAGGACTAACTATGTCCCTCGCGAGCCTTTAAAAAAGTCAGGTGGCTACGCCCTATATTGCGGTATAGACTAACTAGTAGCATGACAAACACGGTATAGACTAACTATGTTTCAAAAAAGTAGGTATTTAGTTGTTTAGAAAACTAGTATAACATGGGGTTCATTTGCACAAAGTGGCTGAACCCATGAGTTGAACTGCCGCCCCTAAGAATCTGGCCTAGGCTGTTTCACGCTTCAATTCCCACTCTGATTCAGTAGAATGGATCTAGTTAAAAAGGCAGCCACCTGAAATCATAACGCAAATATACACCCTTTATTAGTTGATCCCAGGATCCAAGGAAGGCTACCCAGTCAGCTGATGTTTCCTGAAATATGGGGTCTGGGACTTAGGGGTTTTTTGGGGTGAATACTTAGTACTGCCCCCAGGCCAAGTCCTGGGCGGCAGTTCAAAAATGACATAACTCGGGCTCTACTGAAGCTTTTTGCATGATTCAAATGCTGTTTAAAAGAGTATTTTATGGCCAGAATGATGGTGCACAGTATGAAGCTGATTTCAAAATGCAAGAAACACGAAATTGAGGTCAAATTTGGTGAAATTTTCAATTTAGGTTTTTGAAACATCAGGTTGGAGGATTAGTGTAAAATTGCAAAAATTTTCCATTTTTAGGGCCAGATTCGTGTTCAGAATTGAAATTAACCTACTGGGGCTCAAAATTTGAGCCAATTTCCCAATAAACCCCCCTAAATCACTTTTTGGGTATTGAAACATTAGGTTTTTGGGTCATAACTCAAAATCAGATTATTTCCGCCGAGGTCCGCAATCATGGCCTGATGCGGCCAACATTTCTGACAATCCCTGAAAAAATGAGCAAAAACGGTTGAGAAACCATGGAGGGATTCATGCGAACATCCATATATATATATATATATATATACTAGTAATATGGGTTGGTGGCGGCGCTTCGCGCGGCCACACTTTTCATTCATTCACAATTTGTGAATAATTCGATTTTTTTCATTCATTCAAAAAAAATCGTAAACAATCAATAAACATTATGTTATTATTAATAAATAATGAAAACTGTCAAGACCAATTTAAAATTGCCAGACGCATGGATACACATGGAAAGACAATTTACACCATGGCAAGCTTACTCCATAGTTAGACAACTATTGGAGCTGCACGGATCACATTGCCTCATATTCCATCTAAATGCTGCCTTAAAACATCAGCTCCCTGAGTAGACCTGAAATCTCGAAAATTGACTTTACTCAATGAGTTTTTTTAGAAATATTTTAATCTAAAGTTGAAAAAGTAAATCAGTGATCCTAAAGAGAATTGAAAAAAAGTCCGCCAAGAATTGTTGAAAAATAGTGGAGCAATGGAGCTGCAAAGTTGAAAAATGTCAAAAATTAGCACATTTTCGATGATTTCATTTTTTTCCAGAATTCAGGGGCAGGTGCGGGTATATGCCAGAGATTGTCCAACCCGAGATCTATCCAAAATGGTATCATGTGCCAGGATAAGTTGAGAATCCAGCTCGGGCGAGGTACCCTCCCAAAATGGGGTCACGCGTATTATATAAGATAGACCCACAACCCTTTTTGGGGTGAATACTTAGTACTGCCCCCAGGCCAAGTCCTGGGCGGCAGTTCAAAAATTCCTTCAGTTTAAATTTCGAGATATGTACAGAGAAGCATTTTGAGCTAATAAAATTTTTTTCAATAAATACCCTTTGGGGGGATGTAATTCTTGGGGGGTGGGTGTATATCTTGGGGGGTGTATATCTTGGGGGGGGGGGGGCTAAGTCTTGGAGGGGGGGGGGGGGTTCTAAGGAGTCAGCCAGTTGAGAATTTTTTAAGTCTTCTGTCCAGTAAACTCTCGCCAATGGTCCAATGTTTTCATCGTCAGGGTTGTATTTCATGAGGACTACTGCAATAAACCAGCTGATTCCTCTTTTACAATACCAGTCAGTAGTCGGTGACAGTTCTTTGCTGGACCTTTTATTGTCACCGGGTACACACTATGCCAATCGGGGACTTTGTCGGGAAATTTGACCCAGAACTTTGCCGGAAAAAATGCAATTTTGTGGTCCAGCTAAGTCCCACTTGGGTAACCCTCAAAAAACCCAGGACTTTGTCGAACTTTTGTAAACTTTTATCACTGGTCAGCGCAAAGCCAAGCGACTGATAGGGAGCTACTATGGCTACCCCCATAAGTCCCCAATGACCCCGGCGTCTTGCTATTACCAGGAGTCGGGCGTAGCCACCACAAGAACTAAAAGGCTCGTCCTTTCACTGTGGCAGTACCAGACATAGTTAGTCTATACCGAGTTAGTCTGAGCTTGTTTTAACTATGTCTGTTACTGCCACAGTAGTAGGTACTGCCACAATAGGCTCTAGGACATTGCAGGACAAAAAAAGCCCAAGTCCGGCAATGTCCCAGATGGGTAACCCACTAAAAACCCGGGACTTTGCCGGACTCTACACTTTTGGTCCGGCAAAGTGCACGTGGGCAAAGCAAAAGTTTGGCAATGTCTAAACTTTTGGTAAAAGTCCGGCAATGTACTGGAGGGCAGTAGTCACATACTTAAATGATAGATTTTCGACCGCAAAGCGGGCCTGAAGGGCCCACTTTACGGTCTATACATGTGACTGAGTTTTTGCCCATATGTATATCATTCTGCCGATCTGTCTGGAATAGCCAGGTTCGGGCGAATTCTCAACGGATTTTGACATACTTTTTTTTCTGAAAAGCTAATTTTTGCCTCTGGCAGGGGGGAAGTGGAAATTCACTTAGAAACGTTTTTAAAATTAAAGATTTTTAACACGACAACACTGAAAATCATGACAAAAATTTTCCCATTTGTTCAACTTTGAGATCTTAACAACTACTAGGCCGATTTGCGAAATTCAAAAAGGATCTTGCTCACAATGTTCTACTTAAAACTGATTAGACTAGTCACAACAGCTTCCAAAACGCTTTCCAAAATGTTATATTTTAATATTTCATTAACCCAAATCACTTCATGGTCATCATTACGCTTTGCGCCATTATACTTGTTTACAAGACTAAAATGCTACATTTTAAAATGCTGATTTTTTACAAGACTTAAATATCATTGAAATCAAAAAGAAATAAGCAAAGGTAAATTTTCATTACAATGTGATCGATTTTAATTTTAATGTATATTATGGTCTTTTTTCGTGAGGCCTAAAATGATTTAATACAGCTCAAAAAACTTGCTATTTCAGCAAAAACTAGAATGATTCACTGAGGCAGTGTTTTTGCCATAAATTGCCGCCTGCTTATGTTTAGGTTTTTGGCACAAAGTCTTTCGAATCAGAAAAATTTCATTTTTGACCGCGGAGCGGCCCGAAGGGCGCTCGCGGTCTATAGAGGTTACTGAACTTTTGTCCTCATGTGTATGTATATATATATATCTGGAAATGCTAGGAACGGGCGAATTCTAAACGGATTGGGACAAACTTTTTTTTTCCTGAAAGGTAATGCAATTTTAGGAAGATCTGGAGGGGTAGACCTGGTTTCCGAGCATATGAAACATTACTTATTTGGGTAGAAAGGTTTAAACATTGCAATATACAGTTTTTGCGCTGTAGCACCTGTAATCTTGAGAATTGCACAGACAACTTTAGTTTTTTTGTTCACAAGTCGTATATAACGATTCCAAATCTGTGCTTACTTTTTGAAAATCATTGAAAAACCACAGACTTACTTTCTTGAGTGACAAACTTTCACGCATGGCAATGTCATCAATAATTAGTAACACCTGAACGGCTAAGAATTGCACTAAAGACTTGAGTTTTTTTGTTCACAGTCGTATTTAGCGATTCCAAATCTGTGCTTACTTTTAAAAATGGTTGAGAAACCACAGACTTACTTTCTTGAGTGACTAACTTTCATGCATGACAATGTCATCATTAATCAGTAACATCTGAATGGCTAAGAATTGAACAGAGGACTTGAGTTTTTTTGTTCACAAGTCATATATAGCGATTCCAAATATGTGCTTACTTTCAAAAATGGTTGAGAAACCACAGACTTGCTCTTAGCACTGACAAAATTCCATGCATTCATATTGTAAGCGTAGAGGTGGTGCGCTCCGCGGTCACCTATTGCGCTTTGCGCCATATACTTGTTAAATCTGGAATCCCACAATTTGAGCCAATCTAATTCTGCCTCTTAAATAACCTCAACAGCCCTTTGGCTCTGATTTAAGGGAATTTAAGGGACTGGTTGTGGCCAAAGTGCTGGGCGTCGATGCTCCAAGAATGCTAAACCATGGCAATTACTGTGGACACAACACCGATGCACAAGGTTCAGCAAACAATCCAAACGCAGTTTTTCAATTTCAATCATTTTTGTGCTAAGGCAATTTAACAGAAGTCATCTTTATGCATTAAAAGTATGATTGAACGAGGACATAAAAAGTACAAAATACCTTAAATTGAAATTTTAGATACCCGTCCTCCAATTGACGCAGCGGACATCTGTTGTCAGAAGCATGACCAGTTAGCAAATTATTACCTCTGTAAAAACGTTCTATGATAGTTTGCATCCGCGACAAATTTCACCCGAAAGTTTGCACCCGATAGTTTGCAATCGATAGTTTGCACCTGATAGTTTACACCTGACAGGTTGCACCCAACAATTGCTAGATACCACTGAACGGTACTGATGCAGTCTATCGGTATTGATTATCGGTATTGATCATCAATATTTTCAATTTCAATAGTATAATTATAAATTATGTATTTATGTAATTATGTTATATTGTAAGTGTAATTAAGTGTTATTTATTTTGCGGACTCGCATCCGCTGGTACCTAATCTAGGTTGCCAGCGCTGTGTGTCCTTGATACCGGAAGTGGGTCTGGCCTCACTAGGCCAGGGCACCTCAGTCTTGTATGATAGTCTCCATCTAACCAAGGCCCACAGATGTAGTGCATCTCCTTCTTACTTCCGTTTATACTTCCTGTGACAAGGTGGAAGCAAATGGACACAAAATTTTGGAGTTCCTGCTCGCAGGACTGCTTCTCCGTTCAGCTATGATTCACCAGATCTTCCCTTCAATACGAGTTCCTGCTCGCAGGACACCTTTGTTCATCTCCTTTTTGCCGGGGCTTTCCCTCATGAGGAGTTCCTGCTCGCAGGGCTCCTTATTCATCCAGCTCCACCTCACCAGAGGTTCCCTTATTTCGGAGTTCCTGTTTGCAGGACTCCTTTTCCGTTCAGCTCTTCTTCACCTATCTTCCCTTCATTAGTAGTTCCTGCTCGTCGGACACCTTCTTCGTCCTGCTCTACTTCACCAAAGTTTCCCTTCGTGAGGAGTTCCTGCGCACACAACTCTTTCTCCGTTCAGGTCTGCCTCACCAGAGCTTCCCCTCATGAGGAGTTCCTGCTTGAAGGAGTCCTTCTTTGTCCAGATCCGCCTCAGCATAGGTTTCCTTATTTGGGAGTTCCTGCTCGCATGACATTTTCTCCGTTCAGCTCTGCTTCACCAGATCTTCCCTTTATTAGCATTTCCTGCTCGCAGGACACCTTCTTTGTCCATCTCCTTTTTGTTGAGGCTTCCCCTCGTGAGGAGTTCCTGCTCGCAGGACTCCTTCTCTGTCCAGCTCCGCTTCACTGGAGCCTTCCTTCAACCCCTCTTTGCCGCCTTGGAGATGCCCACAGCCCTTGGCCTTTGACATCCACAAGTTTTTGACCTTCCTTCACGTTTAGAGATGTAACAAGCCCTGTTTCTTGTATTTTTTACCCAATATTGGTGGATATACATAAAATTGTATCGAGACTCAGAATATGCAATAAAAATATGATTGGCTGCCAAATATTCCAGGGACAACTGACAGAGCTGGCTCAATGGACGCAGCAAGCAAAGAGCTTCAATCAAAAAAAATGTCGAAATTGGTTGAGAATTGGGTGAACTATGGCTAAAAAACTTTTGAAAAAGTGTCCATCCGTTATCCGTCTGCCGTCTGCCATGCGCCGTCTGCCATCTGCAATCCGCCATCTGCCGTATGTTCTGCTCGGCATGGGGATTGGCAATATCTGGGGCTTCAGTCTCAATGTCACTATAGTATATCAACCCTGGAGGGTGGCATGACTACTAATCGGCACCCTCCAGTGAGGGTGTTTGAATGCCAGCCTTT
>JASANA010006623.1:0-16990 GCA_030248095.1 Ptycholaimellus sp. GST1_10
GTGACGGTTCAGGATGCGTCCTGACACCACGCGCAAGTCCGCCAGTCACGCAAAGCCCGTTGACTTGTCATAGTGCAGGCGTTGGATGATGCCTAGCTTGTAGCTGTTTCGAGGCATGGAATCATCCACTAGGAGGCAGATTTCCCCCACCTCCGGCTTGCGCATGACTTTGCCCTTGCGCGCAGGAAAGCGCGCATTGCGTTCTGCAGCCAGGAGATGGGGCAAGTACTGCCAGAACTCAAGCCATGCTTTGTTCAGGCGGAACTCAGCCTTGGCCCAGCACTGGGCAAGGTAGTGAGTTGTGTCGTCTGTGTATGTCGGATCCTCCTCCGTCTTGTCCAAGGCTACGGCCGATGGCAGCGCCAACCGAGAGGAAGGAGCGACAAAATGGAGAGGTGTGATGACTCGTAGATCATCAGGTTCATCTCCCAGAACAAAAAGTGGTCTGGAAGAGACCATCACGCAGACTTCTGCCAGCAGAGTCCGGATCATCTCTGCTGGCTTCGCCTTTCCTTCTGTGAGGCGCTTCAGCACTGCTGAAGTGAGTCTCACCATGGATTCTGCCACCAAGTTGGAAGCTGGATGGCCAGGAGGCGCGAAGCACGTCTGGATTTGCTTCTCTGCGAGGAAGGACAGCACTAAGTGCTGGTCTCAAACTGGCATGGCTGAGACTCCAAAGCAGCGGTTGAAGCACTCCAGTGGGGCTTTGATGTTGGCTCCATTGTCACTGTAAGTGATCAATGGAACTCCTCGACGGGCAAAGAGACGGCGCAAAGCCATCATCACTGCTTGCCCCGAGTAGCTCAACATTAGCTCCGCGTCGCAGTTTCTGGTCACTACACATGTGTAGACCAGAATCCAGGCCTTGACTTCAATCCAGACCTCCTTGTGTTTCTTCTTCTTCCTCCCTGCCTTTTCCACCGCCTCTTCTCCTTCCAGTGGTTTGGGCACCAAAACCTTGATGGGCCCTTTGATGTCCGTACTGATGAAGGAGTACGCGATGGAGAACTCCAGACGCTCCTTTGGAATGGGAGCAAATGAAGGAGCAGCAAAAGGCGCTCCCTCCATCCTTGCGCAGGTGAGACATCTCTTTACCACCTTGTCCATCAGCTTCCTTACATGATGGACTTCATAGAGGTGGGAGAAGGCGATCATGGACAACTTCCCTTTGAAGTGTCCACACGCGCGGTGCGTGTCTCTGGCCAGCATCTCTGTGAGGAGATGATGAGCAGGCAGCAAAATGCGTGGCGCGTAGGAGAAGACCAAGTCCAAAAAGGTGGTTCTGTTCACCACGCGGATGACACCGTGAGTGTCTAGCACCACGCGTCTCCCACCGCACTCTTTTCGGTAAAACTCTTCCCAGTTTTTCCCTGAAGTCTCAGAGCTGTCGTAGAGCAGCTCGAGTTTCTTCAGAAGTTCTGGGAAATGGAGTCTCTGGATGTGTCTCAACCAGAGCTCCTCCACTTGTTTGATTTCCTTGGCCAACAGGACCAAGGAAGGAGGTCTCTCTGGCCTGGAGACCTTGAAGTGGAAGATGTACGCCATCAACTTGTATAGCCAAGTTGCTGGCTTTTCCTGGTAGCGGGAGATCATCAATCCCGCTGGACCAGGCACTTCTTCATTCGTCTGGGCTTCCCGATAGACGGAGGAGACCAGCCCGGTCTCACTTGCCTGCTGGATGAATTGCTCTGCCAAGGCTGGCAGAGCAACATCTTCCTCTTCCTTGGGTGGTGGAAGAGGATTGCCCTCTGGATCTCTCCCCTTGCCCAGTGCAGTGGGGCCGTGGAACCAGAGCAGCATCATTGAGGGTTCTGTGAACTCCTCATAGGAGAGAACCCTTGTTCCCAGGTCTGCTGGGTTTTGGCCGCCCACCACGTGCTCTAAGCGGAGGCCCAACTCATCTCTCATATCTCTGATCAGTGCCACTCGATTTTTGACATAGATCGAAGTGGTGGCAGTCTCTCCTGCTACTTGCAGGAGAGCGATGCGGCTGTCAGAGAAAAGCTTCAGCTGCAAGGGTTGGAACCGCTGAGGCAGATGTGCCTTCAGGTACTTGGCCAGCTGAACCCCTTTGAGCAAGCCCAGGAGCTCCGCCTTGGGAATCTCTCCTCTAAGCTTCTCAGGGTTAGCAAAAGATTTAGCCAGTAGCAATGAGACACAATGGGTGACATGGTGGGCGCACGTCTGAGGACCGCAACCTTCATGTGTCAGGAGATTCTGAATGTAGGCTGGCTGATCCTTGCAGCGCATCCCCTTGGAGGCCCGCGGCTGCTGTATGTACACAGACACCGCGTGTCCGACGACCGAGGCATCTGTGAAGATGATGAGCGAGAGAGGGAGTGATGAGTCCATGATCACTCTTCGAGGGATTTTTATCCCTCCGATCTGCGTCAGATCGGATTTCACTCTTGCCACCTCTTCCAGAAGTTCCTCAGGGATTGTTTGATCCCACGCCAGCTTCCGAGCTACCGTGAGCTCTTGGAAGAGGAGTTTGGCTCGCAAAGCCAACGGAGCAATCAATCCCAAAGGATCCCAGGCTGAGGCAGCCATGGACAGGAAACCTCGCCTGGTGGGTGGTTGCTTTGTCTCTACACCAGAGACAAAGTACTGGTCGGCGTCAATGTCCCACTTGATGCCCAAGACCTTGGAGTTTTCGCGTTTTCCGCGGTCTTCCTCTGGAATCTGTTCTTCAAAGCCTACGGCGTTCGATTTGAACTGCCGCATGTTCATCTTGGCATTGGCGTAGATCTCCTTCACCCGGAAGCTCTTTTTGACTGCTTCTTCCAGAGTCTCTGCTCCCCAGTAGTGGTTGTCCACAAACCAATACTGAAGATCTTCACAGAGCTCTGGATTGGTCTCCTTGAAGAGTTCCAGGTGTTTCTGTATCACCCACAAGGTGACAGAAGGAGATGAGGACAGCCCAAAAGGAAGTTTCTTGAATCTCAGCTTGACAATGTTCCCAGTGACAGGCGGCTGGTGGTGATCTTTCAACCACAAGAGCCTGGTCATGTCCTGGAACTCGTCCTTCAGCTTCAGAGACAAGAAACACTTCTTGAGGTCTCCCGAGACCAAAAATTTTGGAAATTGGGTAGACAGAATAACCTCCAGCAAATCCTGTACCAGGTTTGGACCTGGGCACAGAAACGAGTTGAGGCACTGGTTGCCATCAAACTTGGAGCTGGGGTCTATCACCAACCGCGAAGGGGTGGTGGAGCTGTCCGACTTGGCTACCGCAAAATGTGGTAGGTAGACCAAGGGCCCCTTTGGGGGCTGGCGGGGATCGACAACTTCTAGTACACCATCTCTGACAAATTCAGAGATGAGACGCATCCACGGCATCGGGGCCTCTTCCCTTGAGAGTTACACATAGACTCTTCAAACGGGAAAGAGCCATGTGTTTTCCCGAGCCAATGTGTGGAGGGATGGGCTTCCACAGAGGGAGGGGAACAACATAGGTTCCATCCTCTTCCCTTTCAACGTGATCTTGAAAGGTCTTGAAAGCCTCCTCCACCGTCGTTGTCTTCATCTCCTCTTCTCAAATCCCTGATCCCTCCAACGAAAAATAGTTGGAGATGGTTTCTTCAAGAGAAAAGTTGATGAGACAGGCCATCTTTCTGGTGGCCTTCTTGGAGAGGCTGCCTTTGGCGGCAATTCCTCACACCTAGGGTCCCAAGGGCGTTCTCACTACCACCAGTGATCCGCTAATGGGAACGGAGGAGTTGGAGGGATGGAAGAGGATCAGGGTGGCCAAGTCCATCCCGATCAGCAAATCCACCTGCTGCTCCCTTGAGTGCAGGGGAGGCTTGTCTTCCTGCCTCATCTCCGGGAACTGGGGATCGAGTCTCTTTCTCACCTCCAAGTCTTCCAGCGCAAGCACTTCAATGCGTGCGCAGACCTCTCCATCTCTGCTCCAGCAAGAGATGGGCAGACGGAACCCGTTGTCTGCTTGCAACTCCACGAAGTGTTTAGTGAACAGTATGTTCACTGGCTCCGTGGATCCAAAGTAGGAGGTTGCAAGCGTCTGTCTCTCCAAAGGAGGCAGACTCAGCCTGTCCGCACACCGTCGACTGACAATGGTCACGGTGGCTGCGGTGTCTAGGAGCGCAAACACTCGAAGATGGAGAGAAGGCTGGGCTGGATTGTAGAGGTCAGCTGTGAAGCTGAAGAGGTGAGTGGAGGAAGCCTTTTTCCCTTCCATCTCCACCTCTGGCTGGGGAGCCCCAAAACTGGCAGTCATCATTGCCTTCCCAGCCTTCCCGTTGGATCGCCGCCCAGGGGTTTGGAACCGTTTCCTTGGCGGAGGGCGGCTGACAGATCTTCCCCCAGATCTTCCCTCTGACTTTCCCCTTGGTTTGGACAGCATCCGTCGGCCAGGAGGGAGTTTGATCATGTTTACTGATCTCCCTCTTTCTGGCTTGCCAGGAGACCGCGAGCAAATTGCCTGGTGGTGCCCTGTGCTTTCACAGTAGGCACACTTGATCTTGCGCTGGCATTCCGCTGCTGAATGATTCTGTTTCAGACAGCGAAAACACAAGCCTAGCGCCACTGCTTGTTCATGCCGCATCTTTCCATCGGCGTACATCCAGCATCTTTCCCCAGAATGACTGGATTGGTGGCAGAACTCGCAGCCTTGAGTCTTCGGTGGAACCATTCCGAAGCTCTTTTGAGGAGGTCGAGTGGCAGTCTCGCCTGTCCTCACCCAGGTGGTCTTTTGACCGAAACCAGGATTGCTCGGCGGTTTGGCTGGAGGCGGCTTCTTCACTTGAAAGGGGGCAGCAAGGACTGCTGCTGGTTGCAGTGGTCTTTCCTGACCGTGTCCTCTCTGCTTCCCCTTGTGCCGTTGTTCCTCCTGGTGTTGACGCACAGCTACCCCTGCTGTTGTCGCCACAACTTCACTGAGCTCCAGTCGCCGTTGCAACAGGAGCCCTGGCTGCAGAGCCTTGACCAGATGGTCAAGTGTTGTCTCATGGAGCCCCACATCCTTCTTGAGAAGGCCTCGAGTCACTCGAGTTCTCAAGGTGTGATTGAGCTTGGTCAGGACAACATGCACCAGGGGCTTCATGAGCTCCTCTGATGTCTTCCTCTGCACCAGGAAGTTGATGCTGTTGGTGAGCAAGTCGAGGAAAGACTCCAAGTTGGAGCCATCCCTCTTCACCTCGGGAAGTCCTCGAATCTGTTGGAGGACGTTCTCAATGGAATAGGTGACGTCACCAAAGGTCTCCTCCAAGTTCTTCATGGCGGTGTCGTAATCCGCCCGGGACACTCCCAGATGGCGGATCTTACTTCTCACCTTGCCTTGGATGGCCTTCTGCAGCATCTGCATCCACATGGCCTCTGGTAGGCCTGACAGGTCCAAGAAGTTCTTGAAGGCCAATCTCCAAGCTTGGTACTCTGTCTGGAGACCCAAAAACTTTGGTATCTCCAACGTAGGGAGCAAGACTCGCATAGCTGCCATCTCCTGCGACCTTGTCTGTCCCTCAATCAGCTTTGTGAGCGCCTCTTGCAGTTTGAGGTTCTGCTCCACAAATCTGTCCGACGGTGGGGTCTCAGCGGGGTCTCCAGGGGGCCTCTTTGGAGGACAACCTGAGCCTGGTGGGCCCCCTCCAGGGCCGCCTTTTTTGCCACCCTTTCCAGGCTCGTCATCATTGCCGTCTCCTCCCCAATCTGGATCTTCTGGGAACCCATTGGCTCCTCCCTTTTTCTGCTGGACCGGCGGCGGAGGTGAATCAGCGTCCCGATTCTCCTCCCCACCTGTACCCTTTCCCTGGGTACCTCCTGTTCCAGTACTAGACACAGGAGCAGGCGAATCCTGTGGAGGAACAAGATTGCCTTGGGATCCACCTCCGTGGCCCACCGTGGGGGCCTGTTGTGAGGGGTTTCCGGCAGTGTCGTGACTGCCAGCCCGGTCTCCCGACCGGACTTTGGGCCCATGGACTTCAAGGATGTCGGATTCCTGAGTCCCCAAATTGCTGGACTGCGGTAGGGTTGGCTTCCCAGCAGTTCCTAGCAGCGCGCTTGTGGCTTGCAGACGCTCGAGTTTCTGCTGGGCCTGAACCAGTTCTTCTCGAAGCTTCTGAGCCCCCCTTTCCTCCTGTAGGAGGCCCGATTCCAGGTCCTGAATGGTCAGCTTGAAGGCTGCCCTTTCATCCTGGGTAGTTGTCAACATGTCGAAGTACAATTTGGCCACCTTTGGCCAATGCTTCGTCATGTAGTTGACAAGAACTCCCAACTCCGCATCCTTGGGTGGAAGTTGCTGTTGCCAGGCAGCTCCTCCTCCCAGGTCCTTGCCAGGACCTGGAGGAGGGCTGGGGGAAGGCGACGCTTGTTTCTGACGCAACATGACCACATGCAAAGCTTCCTGGCTGTCTTGCAGCTCTTTGGACAGTCTTTGGTGCTTTGCCTCTGCTTGCTTCCGAGCAAGCTCAGAGGCTTGTGTGCCCGCTTCAGACTTCCTTTGAAGCTCTTCCAGGCGAGAAGCGAGGGCTCTCTGCTGAGCCAGTTTCCCATCAAGGAGGTCGCGCTCCTTAAGGAGCTCCTCCATGGCGCTGTGGGTATCCAGGGCTCTTTGTTCAGCAGCCTGTCTTGCCTCTGCCTCCGCGGCTGCTTCTTTCTCAGCTTCTTCTCTGGCCAAGCGCTCTTCTTGGAGGCGTTGGGCTTCTCTCTCCTTCCGCAGCTTCTCTGTGGCTTCGAGGTCATTGAGGGCTTCCTCAGCAGCTTTTTCAGCTGCTTGGTGGGCCTCCTCTTTGGCTCGAAACTCTGCCAACAAATTGGCTCGGATTTCCTCTTCCAGCTTCTTTCTCAGCTCCTCTCGGAGCTTTGCTTGAGCTTCAGCCAGTTTCTGAGCAAAGGCAGTGTTCAGTTCCTGTGGAACTGCGTTCTCTGTCTCTTTCTGCTTCCGCAGGCGCTCTTCTTTGAGGCGTTCTGCCTCGAGGGCATCTCTGCAAGCTTGTTCCTGCAGTCGCGCAATCTCCTCCTGTTCTTTGCGCAGTTTCTCTCTCTTCTACTCCTCTAGGCGATGGAGCTCTGCCTGATCGCTCTCACTCTCGTCACTCTTGGACTTGGTGAGAGTGGAGAGGCAAGTTTGTAGGAGATTGCCTCCTGCTTTTGGCAGGGGTGCTGGAGGGAGTGATGCTTGAGGAGTTGTAAAGATCTCTCCCTCCTTTTGAGGGGAGGGAGAGCCAATGACCAAGTTCATCCCCACCATCTCAATGGGGGGAGAACTATGGTTGACTGCATCTTCTCTTCCTGCTGCCAAGTGCTCTCTCCCTTTAGCAGGAGTCTTGGCTACAACTTCCTCAACGACGCCATCTATCAACTCCTCTACCTCTTCGAGAAGTGAGAGAGCTGTCTTGGATGGAGCATCCTTCAAGGAAGTGGATGGTCCCGCGGATTCCTCTGTCTCCTGTGTGGGAGCACTTGGTGCCAAGCCTGGCAGCTCTCCAGACAGAGGATCCACTGATGATTGGTCATCCGATGTTGCTTGGGAAGAAGAGCTTTCTGCTCTCTCCTCCGGCGCATCGGGAGGGGATGAGACTTCAATGCCCTCTGTGCCAAGTCCTTCAAGCTCCAAGATCTCTTTGTAGATCCTTTGGAGGTCCGAGGAGATGGCTGGGGAGAAGTTGTTCTGCCAGAAGCTGAACAATTTCTAATGAGAGGTCTCTGGACTGGACTGGAGTCTGGCAAGATAGGAGGGCTGCTCTGTGTCTTCTGCAGCTTCACAAGTTGCACACAGATGGCCCTTCACCTTCTCAGCCACTGTGGCCATGCCTTGGGCAAAGGCATCCACCCTCTCTCCGGTGTCCAGCATCCTCAGAAGAGGATCTGGCATCAAGCAACGGAGGCAGGGGAAGTGGCCAGCAGACAGCAGCATTGCTGTACTGCTTGAGGGGCTTGTTGCAAGACAAGCATTTGAGCTTGGTTGCTCTTCCCTCCTTGGCCACAGTGATGCAGCCTTCTCTCACCTTGATGCGAGTCATGGTGATAGACGTGTTGGTAGCAAATCGATGTAGAGCAGTTTCTCCTTTTGGGATTTTTTGCTTCTGCAAAAAAGTTCCCAATTAATTTTTTTGGCTTATCTGGAGCGCACCAGATATAAAACCAAAAAAAAAACTATTTATCATAAAACAGTTTCTTAAATCAAATTCCTTATATGACATCCACAATTGTTGTTTTTAAAAGTGGATTCTTACATGTTCAGAGGCCTAAAACAGTTTTTACGGCCTGACTCGTAAGTTCAACACTTTTTAAACATGGAAGTCTAAGGCATAAATGATTTATAACTGTTTTAACATTCCGTTCCGCCTCTTTAAAAGATCATTTCTAACGTTAACTTTTTAAGGAAAAGTGGTTTTGAGACAATTTCTTGTAACTATCCACTTTTAAAAGTTATTGTAACGTTTTGAAAGATCTCTTAAGTGTCTATTTCCCTTTTCCTGCCACGCCCTAACTGCTTTTTTAAGCGCTGCGCTTTGATACTTTGCCTTTAAGTTTTGCGTAAAGAATCGGTTATCTTCCACACAGACTTATGGCAAAAGTAAGAAGTGCAGCAGCACCGGCAGTTTCAGCACCCGTCTCACATTTAAAGCACCCGCAGACATGGCAGGAATGAAGTGGAGAAAGGTGGCAGAGGGCTGGCAAGGAATGGAAAGCACGCTCTTTGGAAAGCGGAGGGGATATGAGGCACACAGGAAATGCGCGTGCCTGTTGGAAGGCAGCGGGGAATAACAGGCAAGGAGGCTGGTTATCGATTGCCCACAGTCAAAGAGGAGAAGGAGTGCCTACTCTCACTCAGCATGTGAACAGCCTACTGCACACTTTCTGACATGAACGCACAGGGCTCAGGTTCACGTGGGCTGCTGGAGGGCCAAAGAAAGGAAGGAATGAATGAATGAAGGGAGGCTAGGAATGTGAAAGGGGTGAATAGGATGATGAAGAAGGTAGTGGAGAGGCGAAGCGTCTCACTTGCCGGGAGGCTTCTGCCCGCCCGATCCACTGCTGCCCTCCTCCAATTCCATCTCCCCCTTCCAACCTCACTCAATTCAAGAGGCTGGAACCTTCGCCTCTCCTTCTAGGCCGAAGGATGGATCAAAGTTGAGGGAGGCCGTGGCCTCCTCCGTCTCTTGCTGCTCTGCCGGGACTTGCGGCTGAGTTGCGGGAGGCTGAGGCGGCGGCGGCAGCGTCCCGTTGGCCTCCGAGGAGTCGGATCCCTCGCCTTCGCTGGAGCTGGAGGACGAGTCTGAGCCAGAACCATTCCCCGACTCCGACGGACTGCGGCGCTCTGCCCAGTGGCTGCGTCCGCATCCCCGGGGCTGCTCCTGCTTCGGGGAGCCCGGCGGGACCTTGACCGGGGCCGGCGGCGGCCGCCGGGTCTTCTTGGCCTCAGCGGTCGGAGGGGTGCTGTCCTTGCCCTTCCCCGCTGGGCGGTCCTTGCCACGCTCCGGGGAGCGATCTTGGCGGGGCTGCGTCTGACGGCGGCGGTGGCTGGAGGAGGTGCCCTCGAAGTTGGAGCCGTCGCCGGGCGTGGCCGGGCGGGCGGGGCTCACGCGGCCGCCGGCGGACGCCTTCTCGCCGGTGCTCTGCTTGCGCTCCCGGCGCTGCCACTCCTCCTCCAGGGCTGCGTGGAGGGCGGAGAGCTGCTCCTGGGAGAGAGCGGAGATCCCGGTGGAGATCTTCTCGTACGTCTGCTTGGCATGGAGGGAGAGGAAGATCTTCCGGGCCTTCTCCGTGGTCTCCCGCATCGCCTCGTCCACCTGGCAGTGGCCGAGCGGCATGCCCGGGAGGTGCTGGGATTCGTACCACAAGCACAGGGAGCCGCCCGTCTGGTAGAAGTGGCAAACACAGATGCCCCAGGGACGCTCTCCATCCCGGCGCTCGTCCAGGTTGGCGGCGGCGCGGAGGTAGTTCTCCAGGCCCAGCTCCGAGGTGTCCACCAGGCTCACCACCCGCATGGCGTTGAGCAGGTTTGCCGGGACTGGGTGTTTGCCTGCCTGCAATCAACAGGGAAGAGTGTAAATACACCTCTCTGGCCAGGCGAGCTGAAGCAAATGGATGTCAAAAGTAATGCTGAGCTTCCTAAGCTATAGGCATAATTTTGACGAAAAATTGAACTTCCTGATAGTGACTTAATTCCACCGCCATTTGAAAAAGCATGTCGGAATTAGTCTATGGACCAAGTTTAGCTGCCAACGAAGCCCTAGGAGCCAAGAAACAAGAGTTTTTTGAGTGACTATTTTTTAAATCCTAACGTCAGTAGGAGAAAAATAGTGAAAATCTTATTTCCGCTAATCGCCAAAATTCCTGCGTCGTTTTGAAAAGCAATCGATAAATTGCCGAAATTTTCAAACCGCAGCTCAAACGGAGCAATATTGGTTGAAAACGACGAGGTCAAAGTTAGAAGGCGAAAGCTCTATTGGCTGGGCCTGTCGGTGGGCTACTCAATTTGCTGATGTTTCAGCGGAATTATATAGCCTGGCAGAAAAGGCCTAATTGACGGGAGGAGAAACCCTGGCCAAATCTGATCAGAACCCCGAACGGCCGGGGTTCCCCTTCTGAAAAGCCACCCTGGGGCCTCATGGAGTCACGGGCTGCCGGGACCCAGGGTGGTGGCCTGGGCCAAGCTTTTCCAGGTCGCCGTAGTCAGCGGCTTCCTGGCCTTTGCTTGCCAGGAGGACCGGAACTTGGCGGACTTTGTAAGGTTTTTTTCCTCCGACCAGTCCTGGGCTTCCGTCCTGCCCAAAGGGATCATCCGCGGGTCTGACTCAGAGCCTAGAGAAGGTTGGCTCTAGGATGAGCCTGCCTACACCTCAGTTCCCAAATGTAGGAGGGGGGGTTTAACTTCTGGCCGAAACATCAGAAAAGTGAGTAGCCGAGAACCGCTTGAAAGCTCAACGGAACTCAACTAGATATCCAAATGAATCCAGACGGATGATGATTTCTCTACCAATTCAGCTTATTGAAAGCTGCAAATTGGAGGCCTAGTGCAAAATTTCCCGCCGAATCTAGTGGTGTGCTCAGATTGGCGTTTGGAGCTAGGCGAAGGGGTAAAAAAGTGAACTGAAAATTGTGTTCAGTACTTTTTATCAACAAAACCCCCAAATCGCACTCCAAAGGAAGTTGCACAAAGAATTTGACTTATTAAAATGTCTTATCCCATAATTCTGAAATAGAATTTCATGCCGAATCTAATGAAAGCCTAATTTTTGCAAATTAGCGAAATCAATTTTTCCGTCTTTCGACGCATAGGTCTCAAGAGCTGATGAAGAGGGCTTAGGAAGGAGTCTAAAACTCCCTCAACTTAGCGATTTCCTGCGTTATTCCTCCTGCCCTAGGGTAAAAAGGTGCAAGGAATTCGCTGGGGCCCTCTATTCATCTGCTGGAGGTATGAAAAAAGGTTTGAATGAGTCGCCCTGCTCAAATCTTCCATTCCTCCATTCTCACATCCTATTCCAACCCCATTCTCGCTCCCTCCACCCTGATCTCCTCTCTACTTCTTTCCTCTTACGTCATTATGTCCGATGAGTGACAATATGAGAAGAGAGGAAAGAGAAGGGACCTTGATCCAAGGCCACATCGGCATCTTGGAGGAGGGGCGCTTGGAGAAGGGTTGGAAGTCATTGGGGTTGCCGGGCGGCGCGGGCAACGGCTGCGCCGGAGTCGGATCCAGCGGGGCCAACTGCAGCGGCACCTCCGGCCTCAGCGTCTCAATGGTCTGACAACCACTTCCTTTCTTCACTCTTTTCCCCATCTTGCCTTTGCCAGAAGGCAGCTCATCAGTCAACTTCCAACAAGTTACTGGATCGTATTGACTGAGAGTGGGGGAGGAAGGTAGGGGGGAGACCTTTGGTCGGTGGCCGAAGAGGGCGCGGAGGTTGAGCAGGGCATCCGCGCACGACTGCTTCCCCTTCCCTTCTCCCTTGTCCATCTTCGCCTTCTTGCTCTGCATGACCTCCTCCTGCGAAGGCAGTGAGGTGGAGCGCTTAGGCGGATAGACTGGGGGCCCATAGGTGGCGGGCTGGGAGGAGGAGGGCGGAGGGCAGAGCGAGAGACGCTGCTGGCCGCCTCCACTGGACTCCGTGCAACCGCGGGCCTCTTGCTGGCTGAACTGGGAGTTGTCTCGTTGGCGGCGTCGTGAGCGCCCATGACGACGGCTGTTCCCCCGGCTGGCTGCTCCCATCTGCTGCAACTCACCTTCCCTCTACAGCCCCTCACTTCAGCAAGGAAGGAGGGGAAAAAGAGGGAAGGATGGGAGGGTGGGTTCAGACCTGAGGGTGTCGCAGTGATTCTCGACTCGCCATGGAGACTTTGAGTTCACTGGCGGTGGCGCCGCCCTGCCGTGCGAGCTCCCAGACTCGGCGCTCCAGCTGAGGGTCCATGTTCATCCATCGGATGAGCTCCAGTGTTTGCTCCTCGTCTGTCCGTCGCTGCCGACTCATCTTCCCTTCCCTCTCTCACTTCAACAGAGGCGAGGAGTGGGGATTGAGTGGAGCAAACGGGAGGGAGGGGAAGTGGAAAAGGCATTGTTTTGACAGCTTTTTGATGCGTGGCACCTGTTTTTTCTTCTTGTCTTGGGATGAAAACGCCTTACTTTAAGGGGTTTATTGACAAGAAAAAAGTGAAACTCCAGGTGATACACCAAATTGAGCCAAAAAGGAATGCCGAAGCACCATGGACATGAGGATATTTACAGGGAATGGGCGACTTTTAAGTTACACCAAAAGTGAGCCCCATAGGGGCTGAGAAAGGACAAAGAAGCTGAGCCAAAGTAAAGAATGGGCAGTCATTCGGCCTTCTTATCCTCCTTGCGGCAGACGAGGCTTTCCTGGTTCAGGTAGCGCTCGTAGTCCCACTCGAAGGCCAACGGCTTCACCTCCTGCGTCATCTTTCCGATTTCGGACATGTAGGAGGGAGCCCAGATGTGCTCTTCCTGAGAGTCTGGGCCTAGGTGGCGTCGGAGGTTGGGGGGCCAAAGGCCGCGGCCCAATCGGCACCCGCCTCCTCCCTCACCCGTCCCTCCTCCGCCCCCCTCCTCTCCCTCCTTCTTTGGCTGCACCGTGATCAACTGGATCTGGGTGTTCGAATTGGAGATGGAGCCTATGGAGTGGGGCAGGTTGAGGAGCGTGTTGTGGAGGCCATCGACTCTCCCCAGTACGCCTGCCTCCTCCTCCTCATCTACCTCCGGGTAGATGGGAGGGAAACACCAAGCCACCCCTGCCTCCCCTTCTCCCTGGGCCTCCGCTTGAATGGGGCAGTCCTGGGAGGGGAGCCGCAGCTCATTTGGGGAGGGGTGGTGGTGGAGGAAGGGGCCGAGTGTGGGGAAGCGGGGCCATCGCCACACCTCTCCTGGCAGTCCCGCCTCTCCCACAGAGAATTCTCGACTCCCTCTACCTTGGCCCTCGGGCTGGCGGAAGGGAGGAGTGTAGGAGTTGGGGGGCGGCTGTTTGTCAGCCGACCTGCCCTGGCCTGGGGACTTGCCCAGGAGGCCGCTCCGGTGCGGCTTCTCCCCACTCCCCCCTCCACTCACACCTTGCCCTTCATGGGCCTGGGTGCGTTGGAGGGGAATGGGGAAGCGGTCGGTGTGGAAGGGTGGCCGAACGCGGATCTGCAGCGATTCCAGCGGCATGCACCCTCCCCCTCCGCCTCCCCGACCCAGGTTCAGGGTCTGGAAGGCCCGAGTGGGGGGAAAGTAGGGGGGTGGTGGCCGCGGTAGGAATGGCGGGGGGGCGAAGCGAAGGACGGGAGGGGAAGGCTGCGGAAGCCAGTCTGGCGGCGGCCAGGAGTAGAGGGGAATGAGGGGGCCTGGTGACATCGGCCCCCCCATGCCTCCCCCTCCGCCGCCCCAACCCGCGAAGCCGTGCTGGTGAGAGCCAACCCAGGTGCTGGGAGGGCGAGGCGTGGGGGCCGGGCGAAGGTCGTAGGCTTGGAAGGCGCCAGGGTTTCTGGCGCGGTGTTTCCCGTCCTCACCTCCACTTCCCATCACGCCCCCCGTTCCGCCCTTCTGTCCCCCCGCGTCCCCCGGCGCTTTCTCCATCCGCATATGCGGGGGAACGTAGGGGGATGCTAGGGGGTCGAGGCGGAACTTCTTGTCTGGGGGGCCCTCGACAGGCTGTGGGGGGACGGGGCCCATGAAGGAGGAGGAGAGTGACTGGGCCTGGCCCTTCTGAATCGTCTCTCCCGCATCCAGTGCCCCCGTGAGGGGAGGCTGAGAGGCGTCCTTCTCCTTCACCGGGCTGGCTGGGAAGGGGGCTTTGGCGTCATCCTCATTGAGCAGGGAAGAGAGGCTGACGCCCCCGAACACTGGGAGGTCATCATCCAAATCACCCGCCAGAGCCTCTAGACTCTCCGTCCTTGGCATCTCCTCTTTAATAGCCTCCATCATCTGGTCCCAGGCGCCCTGGCTGAAGGAACCGGTGAATGATGGGGAGAGGGTGACGAGGTCCGCGATGACGGGGGACGGGGGCGAGTAGGCGGGGGAGTTGCCCTCCGGGGGCGTTCCCCACTCCTCCCCCATCCCCTCCTCTCCGAAATCTGGCTCTGTCCCATACTCTGGGGCCAGGTTCTCCTTGTCGGTGAACAGGCGTTCGCCCAACCCTCCCTCCCCTTCCACCTCTGGACGAGGACTGGAAGAGGCTAAGGGAGGTTGTGGAGAGGAGGATGGACTGATGTGCCCGAATTGGCGTTGATAGGAATGCGAGAGGGCGGGTTGAGGATGGGGGCTGTCGGAGGGAATGGGGATGGAGTTGGCCGTGGCCATGGGCGACCCGTTCGGGTGCTCCTCTTTGATCTCCCCTTCCGCTCCACCCGAATCCTTCACCGACACACCACCTTCACCTCCACCACTCTTCACCCCTCCTTTCAGCGCCTCGGCGAAGGACTGGGGTAGGTGTGGGGTGGGGTGGGGTGTCTGCTGGGAGGCGACGGAGTCTGCATCTCCCGTTTCGTCCTCTCCCCCATGCTTCGTCATCAATTCATCCCAGTACTGTTCTGGGTTGAAGGGGACGTTGTTGGGGTTGTCGAGAGGACAGTCCGGGCTGGACGGTTCCTCTGTGTCGGAGGACCATGAGGAATCGGAGGCTGAATCCTCCGTCCCGTTCGACACTTCCCCCTCCTCCACCTTCTCTCGCCACTGCTCTTGCTGTTTCTCAACTTTACTCGACTCCTTCTCAGCCTGGCTGAGTGGAGAGAGAGGAGACTGGGAGCGTGAGCCGGTGCTTAACTGCACTTTGCGAGAGAGGCGCGGGTCTTTGGGGAGAGAGGAAGGCTGCGTGGAGCCGGAGCTGGTGGGATTGGAGGGCGTACCTGCCGTCTCCTTCACCGCTCCGCTCTTAGCCTGAGCCTCCAGTTTACCGCCTCTTCCTCCTTCCTTTTTGGAAGAGGTTTTGGAGGGGTCTGGGGCTTTGGGAAGACTGACTGAGGAAGAGAGAGGCGGCCATGGTTCGCTTGGATCCATGCCACTGGAGAAAGTTCTGAAGAAGCTGATTTTGCTCTCTGAAATTATTCCCAATCTTTTGCCTCACGCCTAACTGAAGGCATGACGTGCAAAAACTAGGAATAGCGAGAGAGGAAGTTGAATCTTTGAACTAAATTTTAGTCAAAAATTCTGCCAAAAAATTCCACTATTTTTGGCCTGCAATAAAAATTGCTATGCTGCGTCGATTCTTCTGCCATTTTTCTGGCTGCCTTTTCACAGGCTTGCTCTTGCTGAGCCTTCTAGGGCTGTTTATGAGTTGTTGAAGAGATTCTCATTTCCGAGTTAATCAATCCTCTAACAAACTCCAGCCAAAGATTGGTCATGAAGCAAGGCAAAGAAGAATGGGTGAGATGGCGGAAGGAAGTATTTTGGGAGGTGGTTGGGAATGCGAGTGTAGGGGGCGCGTGCAAAACACGTCGCCCTCACTTCTGTTAGCATTCCTCCACTCTCCCTTCCTTCGCCTTGATTGGAGTCCTTAGGTCTTCGTCAAAATTTTTATTCGACGACAGACCTCTTCTTCACCTCACCTCTCCTCAACCTTTTCCTGTCTTCAGGCTGACAGGAGGGAGGAGGAAAGAGGGATGAAGTGAAGGATGAGGGCCGGCGTCCTGCGCTACGGCCGGGTGATCAGTCCATGGCAGCGGGTAGGACGCGTAGCAGGGGAAGGAGTGCGAGGTGGCAAACCTCGAGCACTTCTCCCGCCGCGGCGGCATCGAAGCCGTCTGCTAGCATTGAAACAGCTGCTCCTCCCAGGGAGGGCGCAGCAGGTGCTGGGGACAAGTCCATCCATCTCTTCCTTTATCTTCTACACCTCATCACCTTACAAGAAAGGGAGGCGGAGTGGGAGCTGGGGCGAGTCCAGGAAGGACTGCCCAGAGCTCTCCCTCCAGGCCTTTTTATACCCTCCGATTGCCAGCTATTGCACCACAAGGTGGCAACAGCTCCCCCTCCCTCATCCTGAAGGGAAGGGGAGGAACCAGGCTACTGTAGAGGGAAGCATGCGCCAGCACACACTCGTCACTTCAGCTGGAGGACCTTGTTGTCCAACAGTGGGAGCAGGTGTCCCAGGGTGATGGTGTAAGTCTCCATGTTGGAGAGCTTGTTGATGATGCAGTTGGCAAGGTGGGAGGGTAGCTTCCCAAGGATGTCCTTGGTGAAGTGCTGTAGCATCGCATCTGGGAGGTTGCACTGGAGATGGAGGAAGCAATAGCAAGCGCACAGCTTGTCCACAAACTGTTCTAGGTTGGTGTTGTCTGTGCTAGGGCCTCACGATGGGCGCTGGGTGAGGCTCTGGGAGTGGCTCAGCCACTGGCGGAGGCCCCAAGGTTGGACCTGCCATCACTGGAGGCGAGGTCATGTTGAGGGTGGGCGAGGGGCATGGGGGTGGTACAGTTGCGATGACAGTCAGCGGCAACCAAAGTGGCTTGTGGTACCAGTTGTGGGGCCGGGTTGTTGAGGGCAAAACCAGCAGCATCATGTCTGGGGAATGCTGACGTTCGGGTGGGGTTGGTGTCCAACTGTAAG
>JASANA010006624.1:0-40226 GCA_030248095.1 Ptycholaimellus sp. GST1_10
GCCGGGAGACGTTGGCTCTGCAGCGGTTGCGAGAGAGGGCGTAGTCGAAGCGGAGGACGAAGGTGACGCCGGGGATGGCGTTCTCCTTGCCCTAGTTGTCCAGCTTCTCCATGCTGCTGACGTGCGAGATGCCCACCACCTCCAGGGTCTCTTTACTAAACCGAACCAAAAAGCAGAAGTGAAGGGCAAGGCAGGAGGAGGAGAGAGAGGGGGTTGAAGGGCAGTGGGGGGGATGCGAGGCTGGGGCGGCTCTTGCCACGGCATGCTGGACGCGGCTACGGTCACGCAGGGGGAGCAACATGTCTACCAGCCCAAACTCCCCACTTGCGCCATCTACAGATCCTCGGGGCCTCGTTTGCAGACAAACGAAACTGCTCACTCAGAATGGAGAAGGAGAAGGAAAGGTTGGTGAAGAGAGAGAGGATGTCGGAGTGGAAGTCAAATCAGGCTCAACTATAAGAGGAGCAAAAGCTGGCAGGCCATGAAGGCGAACGAAACGAAAAGGAGGCTCAGCGCCTCAGGCTGAGGAGAAGAAGGTACGGCTTGCTGAACATGAGAGCTGATGAAGGAACGCTACATGAGGCCGGAAAGAATCACCGCCAGTGATGCTGGCGCGAAAGGGGAGCCGAAGCTCTGGAAGCCTGCAAAGGGAGCACAAAGCTCACATCAAACAGAGGAAGAACAGAAAAAGGGGGGGGATAGCAGGCAGATGGGAAGAGGAGGAGGCGAAGAGGCCTGAGTCCGCGCCCTCGCCAGAGGGGGTCCCAGACTCTTCTTGAAGATGTAGCTGGAGGCAGGGAGGCGAGGACGGAGCTCGGTCCCCCCTCGACAGGGCCCAGGCCACCGGAGATGGTCTGGAACTTGGCCCAGGCGAAGCAGAAGGAGAGAGTTGAGAGGGGCAGGAGAAGTCGGATGCGCAGTCGATAGAGAGGAAGGAGTTGTGGACGGGGCGGAAGGTGAAGTCGAAAGGGAGAAGGGGGAGGTGTCGAAGTCGGCTGGTCCTAGTCTTCCTGTCCCGCTCGCAGGCGCCGATGGAGTGCGCGGAGGGCACGCGCCGTCAGCGGCGGGTACGGGAGAGCCCCAGCAGCGATGTCCGCGCGGGGGACGGCAGGCTGGTTGGCAGGGATGTAGTCGGGGTCCTGGCGGAGCTGGCCCTCCGTCTCCTCGGCGTCCCCGGAGGCGTTGGAGGCGAAGCTAGCGTCCGCGGTCGGCTGAGGTCCTTGGTCAGGAAGGGGGTCCTTGTCGGCGGCGGGGACGGGCTCAGGCAGCAGCTCCAGATCCAGCGGAACGAGATGCTGCACTGGGCGATCGGACTCATGGCCCCGGGCATCCACGACGCGAACGTAGCGCAGGATCTGGTCGTTGCCGGGGTAGAGGCGGATGACGCGCACGAGCCGCCATCTCTCCCTCGGCTCCTCACCCACCATCAGCAGGACCTGGTCCAGGTGAAGGTGAGAGGAGCGGCCTCGGCGGAGCTCGGCCTGATGACGTTGACGGAGAAGATGGAGGTACTCGCGGCTCCAGCGGTCCCAGAAGACCCACCGGCACTCCTCCAGGCGTCGCACCTCCCGGCGGAGACGGCCAGCTGGTGTGGCGGCAGGATGGTGGGCCAGGTCCAGGGCCTGGCAGGGGCCGAAGAGGTCGGCGCGGCGGTGCGGGTGCAGGAGGCTGTCCGGGGTGAGTGGATGGAGGTCTCCGGGGTCCTCGCTGAGCTGGGTGAGCGGGCGGCTGTTGAGGACCGCCTCCACTTGGCACAGGAGAGTGGAGAACTGGAAGTCGTTGAGGCGGAGGCGGAACAAGGCTGGGCGGAGACTCCTCTTGGCCAGATCCACCATCTTCTCCACTCCACCCATCCTCCACGGGGCTCTGACGGCGGCGGAGGAGATGTGGAGTCCGAGCTCGGCGGGCAGCTCCTTGAGAAGGCGAGCGAAGGCGCTGAAGGCGGTGGAGCAGTCGAGGTAGATCGTCCCCCCGCTCACTCCTCGGCGGGCCCAGAAGCGAAGGAAGGCCTTGGTGACGGCTCCCGCGCTGTAGTCCTCCAGGGGCTCGAAGTGGATGGCCCGGCTGCAGGAGCAGGAGAAGATGAGAACCCAGCGCTTGGCCAACTCTCCCGACTCCCCGTTCCCCGCCTCCACCTCCAGCGGGCCCAGCTGGTCTGCGAGTAGATGGCGAAAGGCTGGCTCTCCCGTCTCCAGGCGCTGTGGCGGGAGATTGCCGGGAGGTGGTCGGGGAAGGGCCGGGCGAAGAGTGAGAGCGCAGCGACGACAGCCTCGAACGCTGGCCTTGACGGTGTGCAGACCCCCGGTGATCCAGTAGGTCTCGCGAAGACGGCAGAGGAGGGTCCGTTGGGCTGGATGGATGAGGAGGTGGTGATGGTGGAGAATGAGGCGTCGGGTGAGAGGATGAGAGCCGGGCAGGAGGATGGGCTGAAGGTCGGCGATGCGAGAGCCGACGCCCAACAGCCCGTCCGGCCGCCACTGCAGGGCCAACTGCCTCTCCTCCTTAGTCTTCTTCTTGCCCCGGCGTCCTCCGTTGAGTCCGCGGGCGAAGATGAGGGGGTAGGTGGAGCGTTGTAGAAGGAGTAGAAGACGCAGCTCGGCCTCCTCCAGCTCGTGCTTGGTCAGCTTGGGCCCCAGGGGCGGAATCGTAGCCCGCTGTCGCCACCGCAGCAGCCAGGCGAGCTTCTTGACGATCTGGTGGTAGGGGAGGTCGGCGAGGACGAGCTGGTCAGCCAGGGAGGGCTCGGCGTTGATGGCGGCTAGGATGAGAGTCTCGTTCTCCAGCGCCGGGTCCTTGGCCTTGTGGACGCGGGGCACGCCGGTCTCCAGGTCCTTGTCACACGCCGGCGGGGTCCAGCTGGGCCAGTCTCCGACTGGCTGGCGGAGGAAGGCCGGGCCGGAGTGGAAGTTGCGGAGGATGGGTGAGGCGGCGGGAATGGGCTTGGTAAGGGCGTCGGCGGCGTTGTCGCTGGTTGGGACGTAGCAGACAGCCGCGTCCCCGAAGCCGCTCCAGCTCTCCCGCATCTCCTCGATCCGCTTGTTCTCGTAGGCGCGCAGCTGAGTTCCCCGGTGGAACCAGTAGAGCACGGTGTGGGCGTCCAGGAAGAGGCGGGTGTGGGTGAGATGAAGGTGAGGTTGTAGGAGGTTGCGGAGGTAGGCGATGGCGCGGGTGGCCAGCAGGGCGCCCCAGAGCTCCACGCGAGGCACGCTCTTGATCAGCCCTTTCTTAGTTGCTGGGACTAGGCGGCTCTTGGCCAGGACGAAGCGGACGTCGGCGAGCCCGGGCTGCGAGTCCGAGGCCGGAGACTGGCTCTGCTCGGCCACCAGGTAGGCGACGTAGCCGTAGGCGCGCTCACTCCCGTCCGCAAACACCACCAGTCGATAGGAGGCGTCCCGGGCGCCGATGAGGCAGCGAGGGTAGGAGAGGTCGGAGAGGTGGCTGAAGCCGGAGCGGATCTTGTCCCAGGCGGCCACGGTCTTGTTTGATGCCGGCGTGTCCCAGGGCTCCTTGGGGGCGAAGGCGGACTGCAGTAGGAGACGGGCTTCCAGTAGGGCCGGAGACAGGTAGCCTGTGGGGTCGTAGACCTTGGCGACCAGGGACAGGAGCAGGCGACGGGTGAGGACGCCGTCGGAGCTGAGGTCGGGCATCACCGGGGAGATGGAGTCGGTGCCGGTGGTCCACTGGAGGCCGAGGTTTTTGATGGACAACTTGGCGCAGATGTCCTCCTCCGCGAGCTCGGACAGGGCGGCGGGGTCGTTGGACGCGAACTGACAGAGCCGCTGCTGAGCTTGGGCGAAGAAGCGCTGGAGACTGGAGGCCAGGCGGCGCCCGTCCTCGGCGCTCTCGAAGCAGGAGATGAGGTTGTCCACGTACAGCTGACGCGGCAGCTCCTCCAACTCCCCCTTGCTCAGGCCGCAGGCGGAGACGTCCCCGTTCCCGTCCAGCGCCTCCTTGGCCAGCTGACTCAGCGTGAAGAGCAAGAGGTTGGGGGAAGGGCTGGCGCCCATGATGAGGCGAGTGTATGAGTAGGCGTGGACGTTGTGAGGGCCGATGGGCTTGGAGTAGTCGCGGGGGAGCAGCACCTGGAGTAGGCGTCGATGCTCCTCGCGGACCTGGATCCCGTAGAAGGCGGAGGAGAGGTCGCTGATCAGCACTCGGCGGGGAAGGCGGAACTGGAGCTGCAGGCGCAGGAGATCCTCAATCAGACTCGGCCCCGTCTGCAGGCAGTCGTTGAGGCTCTTCCCCGACGAGGACTTGGCGGAGCAGTCGACGACGGGCCTGACCTTGAGCTGTCCATTGCCGGCGATCTTGAAGACGGAGCGATGGGCCAAGAAGTGGCGGGGAAGCTGAGGAGGGCCGGTGGAGGGCTCGGGGCCGTAGGAGGAGGGGACGAGGATGCCCTGGCGGATGAACTTGCGGAACTCCTCGTAGTGAAGCCGCATCTCCTCCGCGGTTGACTTGGCCTCCAAGCGCTGCTGCCGGCGGAGGGAGAGATGGTAGTTGGAGCCGAGGGCGTAGATCTCCGGCTTGATCGGGAGGCCAACCTCGAAGCGTCCGTCGGCGAGGCGATGGGCGTCGAAGATGCGGGCGCAGACCTCGAAGGCGCTCTCCTTGGGCTCGGGGCCGTAGCCGGTGCCGAGGAAGTCCACCTCCGTCTGCTTGGCCAGGAGGCTCTCCAGGCGGCTGTCCAGGTCCTCCGCGGTGGGGTCTGGGTCCAGGGCCAGTAGAGTAGCTCCGCTCGTCGGCTCTTCTCCCGCCACCGCCACCAGCTCCTCGTCGACACGGCCTTGTAGCACGGGTCCGAAGACGGTCTGGTAGAGGCTGAGGCCCTTGGCGAGGCGGAGGCGGCTGGCGTCGCCGAAGATCTCCTCCCAGAAGTCCAGGCCTAGGAGCACGTGGACTGGGAAGGGGCGAGAGGCGAGAGTGGGCAGGTTGAAGGCGGCGAAGGCCTCGGCGGGCAGGACGCTGGTCTCCAGCTCGAAGCCACCGATGCGGCAGCCGTCCGCGATGCGCTCCACCTGCAGGCCGTCGATGGGGAAGATGCCGCCGTCGGAGGTGCAGATGTTGAGGCGGACGAAGCGAGAGCGGATGAGCTGGGCTGCTGAACTTCCCGCCGTCCACACCCCCGTCGTCACCCAGCCTCGGGGCCGCAGGCCCAGCTTCTCCACCGCGAAGCGCGAGATCCAGGTGTTAGAGGCGCCGGTGTCGCAGACGACGTTGAGCTCCACCCGGCCTCGGGGGCCCTCGGCGGTGACGCGGAAGGCGGCCAGGAGACTGCGGCTCGGGGCCGTGGTCCGGCTGGGAGCTCGGTGGCTGCTGGCGGGGTCCACGAAGGCGGGCATGAGGGCACCAGTGCGATGGCCCTGAGTCGGAGCTGGAGTTGGCTGGATGGGGACTAGGCCCGGAGGTGGAGGTCCAGGCGGGGCCGGTCCTCCGCGTCCTCCCGACTGTCCCGCTCCTCCCCCCGCTCCCGCTCCTCCTGCTCCGCCGCCGCCCCTCGGGTGGCCGAGACGCTGGTTGTTGCCGCCGGAGAGGCTGCCACCGAAGGCTCCATGCAGGGCGGAATGGTGTTTCTCCAGACAGTGCCGACAGCGGAAGGTGGACGGGCAGGCGTCGGTCTGGTGGGAGTGGGCCAAGCAGTTGGTGCAGAGCTTGAGCTGGCGGGCGCGCGAGAGGCGCTGGATCGGCTGGGGGTAGGTGGTGCAGTCCACAACGTAGTGGTGCTGGCCGCAGAGGTAGCACGGACGGGAGAGGCGCTGTCCCGCGGGCGGAGCCGCTGAGGACGAGGCCGTGGCTGGGGCTGCGGAGGAGGAGGCCGTGGCCGGAGCTGGCTGTGGTGCCCGATCTCCAGACGTACTCTGTGCCGTTCCCCCTCCACGCGCTGCCGCACTCTTCCCGCGTCGCGTCCGTCTCTGGCTGCTCTGGGTGCTCTGAGGCTCCTGGAAAGCGGGCAAGGCGAAGCCGGCGGTCGGAGCGGCGTAGGAGCTGGAGCGGGAGGTGCAGGCCCGGAAGCCCCGCGAAGCCTGAAGTCTCCAGCCGCTCTCCTTGAGCAGGAGATCCACGATCTCGTCGTAGGTGGGGCTGAGGTCGCGGCCGTTGAGGGCGCGGTTGCGGCGGAAGTCGGTGACCAGGGACGGCGGAAGCTTCTGGAACAGCAGCACGGCGTGGGTGTCGAGGTCGGTGACGCCTAGGTTCCGGAGCTGGGCCTGGGTGGAGAGGAGGAAGTCGACCATGGCCGTCATCTTGTGGCCCGTCACGTCCTCGTCCATGGGTTCCACGTCCGCGAGGGCTTGCAGGAGCTCCGTCTTCCGATGTCCCGTCCCCGCGTAGGCCTTCTGCAGGGTGCGGACGGCGACGTCGTAGTCGGTGCTCTTGTACTCCTGGCACCAGGCGACCTTGGCGTGGGCGGGCCCGGTGAGACAGGAGAGCAGGGTGTCCAACTTGGTGATGGGGTCCATGAGGGCATCTCGATGGAAATAGTGCTCCCACCACGCCCACCAGCGCGCGAAGTCGGCGAAGGTGCCGCCGTCGTACTTCTTGAGGCGCTGGTTGCTCTGTAGCTGGGCCAGGTGCGTGGAAGGCTGGTAGGAGGTGAGGACCGGCATGGCGGTGGTGGTGTGAGGGGGTCGGGAGCTAGTGCTGGAGGATGGCGCCTGATCCGGACGTCCATCTCCTCCGGCTGCATGGCGGGGCTCCGGCGTAGTGTCGGACTCTCGGGTCTCCTCTGGGACGGGTGGATCTGGACAGCTTGGGCGGGTCTCCCGCCGGCGGCTGGGGCCCGGACGCTCATCCTCCTCCTCGTAGTCCCGGGGGTCGCTGTACTGGGGGAAGCGGACGTCGTCCACGTAGCGGCCGAGGCGAACGCCGGGTCCGGAGCCTTCCCCGGCCTGGGCGCCGTAGTAGGGGCGCTTTGGCGGTGGCGGAGTCAGTGAGGTGGAGAGAGGCGGAGCTGGGCGTCGGTTGCCAGGCAGGGGCCGCTCTTCCGCTCGATGTCCGGCCTGTCCCTCTTCCTCCTCGCACGAATTGTAGCCGTCCACGGGGCCCTGAGACGCGGCTGCAGCCAGCCGCCGTGGAGCGGAAGGAAGGCGAGGAAGAGGCCGTAGTCGGGGCGCTGGAGGTGCCGGCGGCGGAGAGGACGCTCCACGGCCCAGGTTGACTCGGGGCGGATGAAGAGGCTGCCAGGGGACTCGGCGGACGTCCGCAGTGAGGGCGGCGATCTGACGACGCAGGTCCGCGATCTCCTCCTCCTGACGGCGGGCGGCCTCCTGAGCCTGACGACGCGCCGCCTCCACCGCCTGCTGAAGCTGGGCCCGCTGCTGCAGCTGCTCCCGGCGAAGTCGCTCGGCCTCCAGACGCTGACGCTCGGTCTCTTCCCGCTGGGTCTGGTAGGCTTGGTGGTGGGCCTGAGCCTCCACGCGAGCATGGAACTGGGCCTCCTCCGCTCGGCGGCGGAGCTCCCGCTCCCGGTCCAGCAGGTTCTCCTGAGCTTGAATGTGGCCCTGGTAGCGGAAGTCGACGGCGGTGGCGGCCAGGAGGCGCTTCTCGTGCTCCGCGCTCTGGCGTCGCAGGGCTCGATTCTCTTGTCGTAGATGAGCAGCCTCTGCGGCCAGCCTGGCTGGAGCAGAGGACTGGGAAGTCGGACTGGATGGTGGAGGGCGAGAGGGCGTAGTCGGCGGCTGTCGTCGATGACGCGGACGTCCTCGACCAGCTGGAGATGGAGGTGAGGCCCGTCCCCGCGAGGTCGACTGCTCTGCCGCTTGTCGTCGTCGCCACTCAGACTCTGGGATCCCGCCGGTGCGGGTCCTGGGCTGGAGAGGCTCGTTGGGGGTGTCCAGTAGGCCAGGAGGCGAGAAGAGCCATCCCTGGCACTGGCCGGGCTCGGACGTCGCCGGCTCCTCCGCCGTCTCCCTGGGCTCCGTCTGCGTTGCCACCGGGTCCTCCAAGTCCAAGTTCTCGTGCTCAAGGTTGAGGATGGAGCCTTCTGTGGAGAGGTTGGTGGTCGGCGCGGAGGTGGCCTGGCCGCGGGCGGGGCTGCTGGTGGGGAAGGCGGAGGCGATGCGGATGCCGGCAGGAGGCTGCGGGGCTGCTCCAGCGAGGCGTCCAACGTCAGCGGCTGTGAGTCCGGTCTCGCGTCGCTGCCGGAGCTCCCAGTCTGCTCGCTGGTGGGCCAGGAGTTCCGCCAGGTCGTTGTCGAGGGGAAAGGTGCCTCCCTCCGCCGGCGCCGCGATGAAGGGCTCCAGATGGGCACGCTCCGCCGCTCCTAGCAGGTGAGGCGGCACCGTCAGCCCCAGCACTCCTCGCTCCACTTGGTCCGCGATGCGGGTGTAGTAGGCCTGGTAGAGTTGGAGACGATCCGGGTCTGGACGAGGAAGGCCCCGACGCGGAGGCGGAGGGCCGGGGGAAGGCGAAGAGCGGCGAGGCGGAGCGGAGTGGTCGTGATCGTCCTCTTCGCCCGACACCGCCTCCTCCCCCACCGGCGCCTGGCTGGCCAGATGCTGCTCCGTGTCCATATCCTCTGGGGACTCTCGCTGCTCTCGCTCCGCCTCCTCCTCAACGAGCAGAGGGAAGAGAAAGCGGTTGGGAGAGAACCCGCCGAGAGTGGCCAGGCGACGACAGAGGCCTTGCTGGTGGAGTTGATGGAGAGCTGGGCGGGGGCGAAGGCCATGGCGATCCTGGCAGGGCAGGCAGACCCAGTGCACCGCACGTCCCGTACGCCTCGTCTCCGTGTCCCCAGCCTGCCACCCCATCGTAGGAAGAGCTCCTGCAGGGGCCCAGGCAGCATCTTCTCCTCGACGGCACCAGACGGAGTCGCAGTTGGCGCAGCGGACCTTGTTCTGCGTGTGGTTGTTGGGTGCGGGGCAGGAGGCTGAGCAGGCCTGGGCGGACTTGAAGTAGGAGGCGTTGTTGTGCGTGGGGTTGTAGGGGTAGGCGCGAAGGGGTGTGGAGGGGGACGCGCAGTTGTCCTGCGTGGCAGGAGCCCGGGCGGGGGTCTGGTGGCGGGAAGAGTTGGCGGGAGGGTTTGAACGGCGCGGGAGGCGAGAGGAGGGAAGGGTGTGTGTGGGCTCGGAGGGGGGCGGGGGAGTGTCTTGAGACTGGCGGGGGGTGGGGCTGGACATGACGAAATGGGACTGTGTGCTCAACTCTGCCACGGCGTAAAGTGCACGACTGGGCGAGAGTAGAGCAGCACAGGGGGGGAGAAGGAGAGGATGATGGAGACGGGAAGGATGAGGAAGCGATAGAGGAGGAGAAGGGAGGGGATAGCCTTGAGGGAGTCCGAGAAGCGGAAGATCGGTGCCTCGAAGGGGAAGAGGTGCACACTGGAGTCGTCCCGTCCGCTGGCGTAGTGGGCGGCGGGGTTGTCCAGGTGCAGGCGAGGCGGGGTCCAGCAAGCGTCCCAGTCCAGGCTAGCGGAGGCGCTGGAGGGAGGCTTGGAGGAAGCGGAGATCTGGGCAGGGGCTCCAAACTGAAGGGCCGGGAGACGTCGGCTCTGCAGCGGTTGCGAGAGAGGGCGTAGTCGAAGCGGAGGACGAAGGCGGCGCCGGGGATGGCGTTCTCCTTGCCCTAGTTGTCCAGCTTCTCCATGCTGCTGACGTGCGAGATGCCCACCACCTCCAGGGTCTCTTTACTAAGCCGAACCAAAAAGCAGAAGTGAAGGGCAAGGCAGGAGGAGGAGAGAGAGGGGGTTGAAGGGCAGTGGGGGGGATGCGAGGCTGGGGCGGCTCTTGCCACGGCATGCTGGACGCGGCTACGGTCACGCAGGGGGAGCAACATGTCTACCAGCCCAAACTCCCCACTTGCGCCATCTACAATAAAATACTAAATACAATAAGTATGCTAACGTAGCGTAGCAACTGATTAGCTGATGGAGAAGTCTTATGTTAACATGTGCGTCCCACTTTGCGAAATTACTGGCGCAAGGGCTTTTCAGGTCAATTTGACACATGCTTTTAAGATGTTCTTCCTGGTCAACACCATGAGACTTGTTTTCAGCAAGCCTTACAAGAAAGTATAAAAGTCTGCATGACTAAGTGAAAACAGATTAATATTTCAATATCAACTCCTTGGTCAATCTTCATCGTCTTACCGTCATCGGGCATGATAATGATTAAATTCAGCTTTATGATGCGATAAAAAAGCGGAAAGGGATGGTCAACATAAGTTTGGCCCTGCGCTCTCTTTTGCTATCTATGGAAGAAGAAAATCATGAACGGGTGGACTCGGGCCGCACATTTACGGTTGCTTGCTTTCCTTGCAAACTATGAAGACTGGATACAGATGCCGTTTTAAGGAACACCTAAAAATGCTTGTCTTCGCAGCATTCATCTTCTTTGGCATTCCGCCAAATCTGGCCATACTGAAACGTCTGCTGGACAAAGGCCGCTGCTTCGGCCAAAGCCAGCTGCTCAAGCTGCACATCGTCATTGCCGACCTTCTTGTTCTCTCTCCCTTATTGCCCCTTGTGCGCCAATTTAGGCCATCATGCAGCAAAGAGATTTGAGGCTGGGACAGATTCAGCTGTGTTGAGGTGCTGGGAGTGTACGCGTTGTCAAGTCTGATTTGGCTGGCTACGGTGGACTGGGCCGGGGGCTTGCTCCTCTGCAAGCTGGTCAAGCTGGGCCAGGAGGCTGCCTTCCAAGCCACCGCTGCAGTTCTGGCAGCCCTTGGCGCTCAGCGAGCTTTCCTCCTCCGCCCTTCTTCCTCAGTTGCCTCATCCTTTTTCAGCTCCAAATTAGTGTCCCATTTTGACAGTTGGCCTGTGGAAAACGTCGCCTACGCATCATGCTGGCATTGGCCTGGGCCTACGCCCTATTTAACAGCCTGCCTAATCTCTACTGGTGGACTGAGGTGAGGCTGATGGATGGAGAGCGGGTTTTTAGCCAGTGCATCAACTCCTTCCATCTCTACCCTTACTCTCAGGTCACTCTTGTAACCTTAAGAAATGTTGCCTTGGTGAATAAAGAGCTAGAAGCCACTTTATAGAAACTATTGGCGCTGTTCAACGCAACGAGCATTTGGCATCTGGTGTCAGTGTTCTGGCTCCCACTGGCTATAATGCTGGTCACCTACTCTTACATCGTGGCAAAAATCTGGCTCTACTACCACCCCAGCCCTCATTTGGTTCCCTACCCAGCTGACTCTAGTCCGAGAGGCATGTTTGGAAAGCCTTTGCAGCGTAACAGGCAATGGAGTTTGAGCAGCCGATTTACGCATCTGCGTCATGGCACTGCGATAACCGTCTGCTCCAATAATAATGGCCATCGCTCTTACCGCACCCAGCTTCAAGTCTCAATTCATACGCTCCCACACTTCCAACTCAGTATTGATGCCGAAATCAGGAGGCCCCCGATGTGCAAAGGCAAAGAAGTGTTTGCTCGAGCTCTGATGCTAGTGCGCCGGACACGTCTAAGCGAATGTTCAAGGTTGCCTGAACCGTTGACCTAAGGCTATGCTTTGCAATCATGGAAAACGATTGAAAGAAATTAATAATTTTTTAACTTTTTATAGTTATATATTTTTCAGTTATCTCTAAATCAAATATTCAAGAAAGTCCCACCCAAGATATGACCTACTATAGTGCTCTACCTATCCCCACACACCCTACTCTAACTCGCCCTTAGTTGATACGGTTTTGACGCAGTAAAAGACGAGTTAAAGCACGGTGTGTGGGGATAGGTAAGCCACTATACACGTCTAAACTAGGTGAATTTGTGTCTTGGGGGGGGGGGAACTAAGCGTCCTTTGTCTTGGTGGGGGGGACTAGGCGTCGATTTTGATCCATGAAGGTGTAGGTGACGCTGTTGCTACTGAGTGTGTTCGGAGTGTCCTGGCTGCCGTACCATCTGAGCGCTGTCCTGGCCTACACCCACCCGGAGCTCTTTCACGGATACTCCGTCAGCCTGCTTCTCAGCGGAGACTCACGGTGGATCGATTGCAGAAATGATTGAGGATTACCTCCAGCTCCTTGGTCTCCTCGTCCTCCTACCCGCCGTCATCAATCCCTACATCTACGGTCTAAGCACCGGCTCCAAGCCCCACACTCATATACCCCTCAAACCCCTTCGCGTTCCCTGATCACTCAACATTTCCTAAGCGTTCTTAAGTTTTATCCTCCTATATCTTGTAGAACTAGAAAAAAATCCTAATCTATTCACCGGACAATCCTTCATTGGTCGAAACATATGTACAGCCCCGTAATGGCTAGATTTGTTGAACTTTAACTCAGATGCGAAACACGTTCAGAAATGAATATGTTTAGACAGATGACAAACTTGTGAAAACATTGAATGGTAGATTTACAATTTTTGCAATTATGCATGCCTAAGGTATCCAATGTAGTCAGTAAACTTAAATGTTTTTCAATTACACGACTTGAGCAATCAAATCCGGTGTACACTCTCTGGCACTAATAGCAGTTGCACGGCTTCTCTGCAACTAAAATGCTTCGCGACGGAAATATTTGCAATTAATAAATGAATTTTGCAAAATGAAACGCTTTATCAAATTGTTTTAAGAGAGTTTATATGACAAGGTCAAAAGTCTCAAAAACATGGTTGCCCAAAAATTTTGACCCCAGTTTTTATATATTTTTTCGAAACTAGGCGTAATTCTGAGACTTTGGTGGCCTGTAAGTGGTCAAACTTAAAATTCGATTTTTGGCGAATTTTTGAAAGTTCAAAAACGGTCAAAATTTTGAACGCCCATAACTCATTTTTGTCTCATCCGATTTTGATGACTCACCACCATTCAAACTGTCTCGTCGAGAAGAACATTTTCTTTTTTTATTCGCAATCAAATGCAGCTGAGTTATTTGCAAAAATCTAATTTGCGCAGTTTTCAAAAAATCACTTTTTTACAATTTTGTTAAAAAAATCTCACCAGCGACGGACGAAAATTCAGGTCTTTTTAATTTTTTTTTTGAAATTTTTCTGATAATTCAGGTCTTTTTACATATACCTACCAATCCTTAACTTCAGAGACCTTGGACCAGTAGAGATATTTGAGTTTAAAAAGGAAAACTCCCATTTTGCCCCTAAGTTATAGCATAGGCAAAAATAGCCAAAAAATATTGGTCTCAATATTTAAATTTTTTGGTCCAGAAAATTTCTTCTGAGCCGTATTCATATAGTGGTGTGGTTTTAAGCTTCAGTTTTCATGCTTGAACAGTAAAACAGTGCAAAAACTTTTTGTATGCTACCACACTGCCTATGCTATAGCATACGGAAAAACAATGCCAATTTTTTCACTCTCAGGCATCAAAACTGAAGTTAAAAACCACATCACTATATTAATACGGTTAAGAATAAATTTTCTGGACCAAAAAATTTAAATTTTTAAATTTTGAGGCAAAAAAATTTTTGGCCTTTTTTTGCCCATGCTAAAACATAGGGGCAAAATGGGAGCTTTCCTTTTTAACCTCAAATATCTCTACTGGTCCAAGGCCTCTGAAGTTAAGGATTAGTAGGTATAGGTATAAAGACCTGCATTTTCAGAAAAAACGGGTCTCGTCCTTCGCTGATGAGATTTCTGCAACACAATTGTAAACAAGGGAATTTTCGCAAACTGTGAAAACCAGTTTTTTGCAAATTACTCAGCTGCAATTCATCGTAAAGTGATGGTTAAAAACGAAAATGTTCTTCTCGTCAATACGGTTCGAATGATGGTCAAATCATCAAAATCGGTTAAGAATAAAATGAATTATGGGCGGTCAAAATATTCCAAAATTCGCCAAAAATCGAATCTTAAGTTTTGACCACTCACAGGCCATCAAATTTCTTAGAATTATGCCTAGTTTCGTAAAATATAAAAAAGGGGGTCAAGATTTTTGGGTAACCTACTTTTGAACCTGTTTATAAAGCTCTCTTAATTATATTTTCATCAAATGCTCCAAATCCAAGCGCCCAACTGATGCAGACATCTTGGACACGATAGTGGGTGGTGGCTGGACAGGCGCAGTAGGGCCCGTCGGCCAGTTCCACGCACTGCTTATCCCCCGGGCAGGCCACGCTGCTGCAGCTGGCCTGGGCAGGCTGGGCGCAGACGTTGCAGAGGCGCAGGCTCACCGGCACACTGGCTGGGCTTGTCAAGGCCACAAAGGCCAGGTTGTTGATGCGCGGGGAGTGAGTTTTGTCGCCTTCTAAAGCTGTCTGCAGACGGGATTTTCCGTTCTTTCACTCAACTTCTGCACTCTGCACCAGGGAGGGAACCAGGTCAAAGCGGCTGCCGATCGGTGCAGTAGGGTCAGAGCCGTTGTTGCGGAGGCCTACGAACCATTGCCAGGGGGCCTCCGCTTCCGAGGGCACCATGATGGACTCCAGACACAGGCTTCGCTGGTTCTCCACCGTCACCTTGTAGCTGTACTCCACGCCGGAGGCCACAGTAACAGTGTTGCCCAGCACTTCAAACTGCAACCACTCCCTTCTACTCCTCATAGCCGAAGGGAGGAGGCCTTGGGAACTGTTCCCGGCTGCTGGATGAGCAGAGTTTGGCAGGAGTCGGGTGGGAGGCTGTCACCGGCATCGTTGGACGGAGTGCAGACATCGCAGTAGCGCAGCCTGGCCTTCACCACCAGACTGCCGGGGATGATCAGACTGATGGAGATGCGTGCCGTCTTCACATCGTTGACGGACGGGTAGATTGTGCTCCTCTCCAGCCCTGGTGCGGGGTAGGGCTGCAAGCGACAATAGCCTCTAGTAGGAAGGTAGAGGAATGGGGGCAGGAAGGTGCGCACAGCAACTCGGTACCAGCTCTGCTGGGCCTCGTTGACGGTGACCTGGAGCTTGGCCTGGTACTGGATGAGGCCAAAGACGCCGTCCGGCTCCACCAGGCTGGCCGACTGTAGACAGAGGGGGCGCTGGGTGGCCAGGAATAGGTCGCCCTGGCGAGCGTCGGGGCCGCTCGTGTGGGAAGGCACATGGCCGTAGTCCAGCAGCTCTGCTGTCAGCACTTCGCTGCGCTCGCCCAGCGTGATCGGATACTGCGCTGCTGCTCTGTGGATGAGGGGGGATGGGGGCCTTTGGGGGTGTAACTGATCCGGAGGCCTCGATGACGAGCTCGGCGCAGTTGTTGGCGCTGCTGAGGGCTGGCTGAAAACATACTTGTGGTTCCTGCAGTGCTAATGGGAGAAAAATGGGGACCAAGAAGAAGAGGGCGATGAGGAATAAATAAGGCATGGCGTCCATATAAATGAGTGAAGCAATGAGTGGAGGCAGATGCACGGCTGGGCAGCAGCTTGTCTGTGCATCAGATGGAGTAACCGACAGCTCACTGTGTCAGTTTAGCATTTTAGCATGCAGTTCAGTGACTCTTTCCATTGCGTGTATTTCTTTTACTTTGAACTCAAGGTAATCGAATTTTTGGAAGAAAATAGATTCAAATTAGGCTTGCCAATGGTACCAGATATTTCTTCCACATTTAAGATGAATAACGCAAAACAGTTGGTTCAAGTTAGGCTCAGTTGGTTCATTGTAATTGAAATTGTGAATCTTCGATTCAGTGTTTTATTTTCTTGGCTGGTCGCATCTTAATGTTTGGAGTGACAATCACTGGTGGGAGCATGGGCTATGGCAAGGAAGGGGACAGGCCTAAGGTCTACGAGTGGAGTGAATAGAAGTGGTTGAGTTTAGCTAGATCCGAGTAAGAAAGAAGCAGAGTAGAAAGAGATAGGAAGAAAGGGTGGGCAGGGATCATCTCCAGCATCTGCTTGCCGAAGTTGATGGTGTATGTGAGCTTGATCACCACTGGGAGGTACTGGATCCCTGCCGGAAGAGTCGTCCTGGTAGGCGCATGGCTGGCAGCGTAGAAGTGATAGCACGGGAATGGATGCACCAGCTCCTACATTGTTCTCATCCTCGCTCGCTGCTCTGCTCTGCTCTCTTTGGCATCATTCTCAGTGTCTGGTAAGTTAATGGTGTATGTGAGCTTGATCACCACTGGGAGGTACTGGATCCCTGCCGGAAGAGTCGTCCTGGTAGGCGCATGGCTGGCAGCGTAGAAGTGATAGCACGGGAATGGATGCACCAGCTCCTGCATTGTTCTCATCCTCGCTCGCTGCTCTGCTCTGCTCTCTTTGGCATCATTCTCAGTGTCTGGTAAGTTAATGGTGTATGTGAGCTTGATCACCACTGGGAGGTACTGGATCCCTGCCGGAAGAGTCGTCCTGGTAGGCGCATGGCTGGCAGCGTAGAAGTGATAGCACGGGAATGGATGCACCAGCTCCTGCATTGTTCTCATCCTCGCTCGCTGCTCTGCTCTGCTCTCTTTGGCATCATTCTCAGTGTCTGGTAAGTTGATGGTGTATGTGAGCTTGATCACCACTGGGAGGTACTGGATCCCTGCCGGAAGAGTCGTCCTGGTAGGCGCATGGCTGGCAGCGTAGAAGTGATAGCACGGGAATGGATGCACCAGCTCCTGCATTGTTCTCATCCTCGCTCGTTGCTCTGCTCTGCTCTCTTTGGCATCATTCTCAGTGTCTGGTAAGTTGATGGTGTATGTGAGCTTGATCACCACTGGGAGGTACTGGATCCCTGCCGGAAGAGTCGTCCTGGTAGGCGCATGGCTGGCAGCGTAGAAGTGATAGCACGGGAATGGATGCACCAGCTCCTGCATTGTTCTCATCCTCGCTCGCTGCTCTGCTCTGCTCTCTTTGGCATCATTCTCAGTGTCTGGTAAGTTGATGGTGTATGTGAGCTTGATCACCACTGGGAGGTACTGGATCCCTGCCGGAAGAGTCGTCCTGGTAGGCGCATGGCTGGCAGCGTAGAAGTGATAGCACGGGAATGGATGCACCAGCTCCTGCATTGTTCTCATCCTCGCTCGCTGCTCTGCTCTGCTCTCTTTGGCATCATTCTTAGTGTCTGGTAAGTTGATGGTGTATGTGAGCTTGATCACCACTGGGAGGTACTGGATCCCTGCCGGAAGAGTCGTCCTGGTAGGCGCATGGCTGGCAGCGTAGAAGTGATAGCACGGGAATGGATGCACCAGCTCCTGCATTGTTCTCATCCTCGCTCGCTGCTCTGCTCTGCTCTCTTTGGCATCATTCTCAGTGTCTGGTAAGTTGATGGTGTATGTGAGCTTGATCACCACTGGGAGGTACTGGATCCCTGCCGGAAGAGTCGTCCTGGTAGGCGCATGGCTGGCAGCGTAGAAGTGATAGCACGGGAATGGATGCACCAGCTCCAGCATTGTTCTCATCCTCGCTCGCTGCTCTGCTCTGCTCTCTTTGGCATCATTCTCAGTGTCTGGTAAGTTGATGGTGTATGTGAGCTTGATCACCACTGGGAGGTACTGGATCCCTGCCGGAAGAGTCGTCCTGGTAGGCGCATGGCTGGCAGCGTAGAAGTGATAGCACGGGAATGGATGCACCAGCTCCTGCATTGTTCTCATCCTCGCTCGCTGCTCTGCTCTGCTCTCTTTGGCATCATTCTCAGTGTCTGGTAAGTTGATGGTGTATGTGAGCTTGATCACCACTGGGAGGTACTGGATCCCTGCCGGAAGAGTCGTCCTGGTAGGCGCATGGCTGGCAGCGTAGAAGTGATAGCACGGGAATGGATGCACCAGCTCCTGCATTGTTCTCATCCTCGCTCGCTGCTCTGCTCTGCTCTCTTTGGCATCATTCTCAGTGTCTGGTAAGTTGATGGTGTATGTGAGCTTGATCACCACTGGGAGGTACTGGATCCCTGCCGGAAGAGTCGTCCTGGTAGGCGCATGGCTGGCAGCGTAGAAGTGATAGCACGGGAATGGATGCACCAGCTCCTGCATTGTTCTCATCCTCGCTCGCTGCTCTGCTCTGCTCTCTTTGGCATCATTCTCAGTGTCTGGTAAGTTGATGGTGTATGTGAGCTTGATCACCACTGGGAGGTACTGGATCCCTGCCGGAAGAGTCGTCCTGGTAGGCGCATGGCTGGCAGCGTAGAAGTGATAGCACGGGAATGGATGCACCAGCTCCTGCATTGTTCTCATCCTCGCTCGCTGCTCTGCTCTGCTCTCTTTGGCATCATTCTCAGTGTCTGGTAAGTTGATGGTGTATGTGAGCTTGATCACCACTGGGAGGTACTGGATCCCTGCCGGAAGAGTCGTCCTGGTAGGCGCATGGCTGGCAGCGTAGAAGTGATAGCACGGGAATGGATGCACCAGCTCCTGCATTGTTCTCATCCTCGCTCGCTGCTCTGCTCTGCTCTCTTTGGCATCATTCTCAGTGTCTGGTAAGTTGATGGTGTATGTGAGCTTGATCACCACTGGGAGGTACTGGATCCCTGCCGGAAGAGTCGTCCTGGTAGGCGCATGGCTGGCAGCGTAGAAGTGATAGCACGGGAATGGATGCACCAGCTCCTGCATTGTTCTCATCCTCGCTCGCTGCTCTGCTCTGCTCTCTTTGGCATCATTCTCAGTGTCTGGTAAGTTGATGGTGTATGTGAGCTTGATCACCACTGGGAGGTACTGGATCCCTGCCGGAAGAGTCGTCCTGGTAGGCGCATGGCTGGCAGCGTAGAAGTGATAGCACGGGAATGGATGCACCAGCTCCTGCATTGTTCTCATCCTCGCTCGCTGCTCTGCTCTGCTCTCTTTGGCATCATTCTCAGTGTCTGGTAAGTTGATGGTGTATGTGAGCTTGATCACCACTGGGAGGTACTGGATCCCTGCCGGAAGAGTCGTCCTGGTAGGCGCATGGCTGGCAGCGTAGAAGTGATAGCACGGGAATGGATGCACCAGCTCCTGCATTGTTCTCATCCTCGCTCGCTGCTCTGCTCTGCTCTCTTTGGCATCATTCTCAGTGTCTGGTAAGTTGATGGTGTATGTGAGCTTGATCACCACTGGGAGGTACTGGATCCCTGCCGGAAGAGTCGTCCTGGTAGGCGCATGGCTGGCAGCGTAGAAGTGATAGCACGGGAATGGATGCACCAGCTCCTGCATTGTTCTCATCCTCGCTCGCTGCTCTGCTCTGCTCTCTTTGGCATCATTCTCAGTGTCTGGTAAGTTGATGGTGTATGTGAGCTTGATCACCACTGGGAGGTACTGGATCCCTGCCGGAAGAGTCGTCCTGGTAGGCGCATGGCTGGCAGCGTAGAAGTGATAGCACGGGAATGGATGCACCAGCTCCTGCATTGTTCTCATCCTCGCTCGCTGCTCTGCTCTGCTCTCTTTGGCATCATTCTCAGTGTCTGGTAAGTTAATGGTGTATGTGAGCTTGATCACCACTGGGAGGTACTGGATCCCTGCCGGAAGAGTCGTCCTGGTAGGCGCATGGCTGGCAGCGTAGAAGTGATAGCACGGGAATGGATGCACCAGCTCCTGCATTGTTCTCATCCTCGCTCGCTGCTCTGCTCTGCTCTCTTTGGCATCATTCTCAGTGTCTGGTAAGTTGATGGTGTATGTGAGCTTGATCACCACTGGGAGGTACTGGATCCCTGCCGGAAGAGTCGTCCTGGTAGGCGCATGGCTGGCAGCGTAGAAGTGATAGCACGGGAATGGATGCACCAGCTCCTGCATTGTTCTCATCCTCTCTCGCTGCTCTGCTCTGCTCTCTTTGGCATCATTCTCAGTGTCTGGTAAGTTGATGGTGTATGTGAGCTTGATCACCACTGGGAGGTACTGGATCCCTGCCGGAAGAGTCGTCCTGGTAGGCGCATGGCTGGCAGCGTAGAAGTGATAGCACGGGAATGGATGCACCAGCTCCTGCATTGTTCTCATCCTCGCTCGCTGCTCTGCTCTGCTCTCTTTGGCATCATTCTCAGTGTCTGGTAAGTTGATGGTGTATGTGAGCTTGATCACCACTGGGAGGTACTGGATCCCTGCCGGAAGAGTCGTCCTGGTAGGCGCATGGCTGGCAGCGTAGAAGTGATAGCACGGGAATGGATGCACCAGCTCCTGCATTGTTCTCATCCTCGCTCGCTGCTCTGCTCTGCTCTCTTTGGCATCATTCTCAGTGTCTGGTAAGTTGATGGTGTATGTGAGCTTGATCACCACTGGGAGGTACTGGATCCCTGCCGGAAGAGTCGTCCTGGTAGGCGCATGGCTGGCAGCGTAGAAGTGATAGCACGGGAATGGATGCACCAGCTCCTGCATTGTTCTCATCCTCGCTCGCTGCTCTGCTCTGCTCTCTTTGGCATCATTCTCAGTGTCTGGTAAGTTGATGGTGTATGTGAGCTTGATCACCACTGGGAGGTACTGGATCCCTGCCGGAAGAGTCGTCCTGGTAGGCGCATGGCTGGCAGCGTAGAAGTGATAGCACTGGAATGGATGCACCAGCTCCTGCATTGTTCTCATCCTCGCTCGCTGCTCTGCTCTGCTCTCTTTGGCATCATTCTCAGTGTCTGGTAAGTTGATGGTGTATGTGAGCTTGATCACCACTGGGAGGTACTGGATCCCTGCCGGAAGAGTCGTCCTGGTAGGCGCATGGCTGGCAGCGTAGAAGTGATAGCACGGGAATGGATGCACCAGCTCCTGCATTGTTCTCATCCTCGCTCGCTGCTCTGCTCTGCTCTCTTTGGCATCATTCTCAGTGTCTGGTAAGTTGATGGTGTATGTGAGCTTGATCACCACTGGGAGGTACTGGATCCCTGCCGGAAGAGTCGTCCTGGTAGGCGCATGGCTGGCAGCGTAGAAGTGATAGCACGGGAATGGATGCACCAGCTCCTGCATTGTTCTCATCCTCGCTCGCTGCTCTGCTCTGCTCTCTTTGGCATCATTCTCAGTGTCTGGTAAGTTGATGGTGCATGTGAGCTTGATCACCACTGGGAGGTACTGGATCCCTGCCGGAAGAGTCGTCCTGGTAGGCGCATGGCTGGCAGCATAGAAGTGATAGCACGGGAATGGATGCACCAGCTCCTGCATTGTTCTCATCCTCGCTCGCTGCTCTGCTCTTTTTGGCATCATTCTCAGTGTCTGGTGTGACAATGGGGCTAGGATCTTGAAACTCCAGTCATCCGCCAGCTGCTACATCTGGCATGAGGGTTCCTTGAGAGAGGGTGCAGGGCGGTTGCTGGAAGGGCACTGTCTCCTTGTGCATCCAGCTCAGCCGGTCCACCATTCCCTTCATCGGAATCCACTTGGCCAGCTTCTGGCCAATCATTGTCTTGAGGAACTTGTCCTTCCACTCAGTCACCTTCATTATGGCCTGCGTTCCCCAGCTGGTGTACTGAGAGGTCCAGAAGGAGAAGAAAGTGGCAGTGCAGATGGCAATGAGGGCAAGGATGACGTTGACGATGATGACGATGGGCTTGATGATGGAACCGGTGAACTTGTGGGTCTCCAAGTGCGTCCTCTTTGTCATGACCCTCCAACAACTCCGCCAGTTGCCTTTCCATAGCTTTCAATCTCTTGGACTATGCTCATGGGGTCCAGGGACAGCTAGCTGGCTGGTGCAGTTGATGAGTCCATTCAGCTTCCTCTCCATCACAGAAATGAAACATTAGGAAATTGGGTAGAGCACAAAATCGAAAAAATCGCTCTCAAAAACGTGAATTGGTTGGGAAATTTGATTGATGTATATATGTCCTAGGGTTCAACCTACCATTCTTTCAATCAATTCGATTTCATGCAACCATGCAAAAACTCGATCACCCATTCATAACTACCGTGGGGGTGCGGATTTATTCACGAATGATTTCAAAGTTATTACTCAAGATCCACTCAATATTTTTTCACAAAAGTTTATCAGCAAATGCTCCTAAGTCTCCACTATATTGTATTAAAGTTTTGTGACAAACGGATATTAACTCATGGTTTTATGTCACAATTTTCACCACAAGTGAATGCATGCTATGTTCATTGTGCTGGGCAATTCTTTTTTAACAAAATTATAATTTTTCACCATATTTTGTGTTTCATAAAAATTTATATTGTAAAATTTGTTTCATTAAATGCATAGCTGATTCCAGGACCATTGATACATGCGGATTCATACTTAAATTTTAGGTTAATCTTCAGCCTTATCAAAATTGAGATCTAGCAATAACCCCAAAACATACATCTAACCTACTTTGAAAAGAGGGGCTGGGCGCTGATGGTTCGCTTTGCTCCCTCACGCCAGCCCAATATGTGGAAAGACAGAAGAAAAAGGGGCAACTGCTTAAGCTGGCCTTGGTCGCATGTCCTCCGGAGCGCTGGCTGCCCTGCCCTCCATGCAAAAAGCTTTATAGACAATGCAATTCTAAGAAAGAGAAACAAGGCACACTTGTTTTTTGAAAAAGAAGCAGGGCAGGTGATGTTAATCCTGGAAGTCTGCCCCACTTCCAAGTTACATGCATAGCATGATGAGCGAGAATATAAGCCAAAATGCATCGGATTGTCAAGATATGGGCACAATAGTGCTGCAGAGGATAGACCAAGTTCTACGTTTTGGGGCTGGTCTCTTCTGTGCCTTTTTCAACGTCCACCTCTGGCGCATCCTGCGACACAAAAACGGCTCCAAAAGCCTCCAATTGATGGCCAGTCTTGCACTCTCCGATGCCGCTTACGCCCTCGCTTTCAGCATTAGGTCTTCTCATTCTCCATCTCTACTTTACTGCTACCTCGGATATGCCCATTGTTGTTGCGCCTTCTTCCTGCCTTTTTATGCAAATTTGTCTAAATGGCTGTGGCCAACTGCAGTGGCCTGTACAGCCTGGTGAGGGTGGCAGTGGGGGTGAAGCAGGAGGTAGTGGTGGTCCGCCTGCTGTTCCGATCCCTGGGCATTCACATCTTCCAGACCAGCTCTGGCTTCCTCGTCCTGGCCACGGCTGTGGACCGCCTCCTCTTCACCCGCTGGCCAATCTATCACTTTCAGTTACTCTTACGTCACTCTTAGCTCAGTGAAGAAGGAGGTAGTGGTGGTCCGCCTGCTGTTCCGATCCCTGGGCATTCACATCTTCCAGACCAGCTCTGGCTTCCTCGTCCTGGCCACGGCTGTGGACCGCCTCCTCTTCACCCGCTGGCCAATCTATCACTTTCAGTTACTCTTACGTCACTCTTAGCTCAGTGAAGAAGGAGGTAGTGGTGGTCCGCCTGCTGTTCCGATCCCTGGGCATTCACATCTTCCAGACCAGCTCTGGCTTCCTCGTCCTGGCCACGGCTGTGGACCGCCTCCTCTTCACCCGCTGGCCAATCTATCACTTTCAGTTACCGGGTGCGCCGCTCAAGTTTTGACAAAATTTAGACCTCAATAAGTCAGGATCAAAATAAGTTACATGCTTGAAATTTTAAAACATTATACATCTAAGCTTCCTTAAAGAACCTATAAATTTTTATTAAATTAGAATTATTTCTTTTAGAGTTATAGGCCTTTATGTGAGGGCACCCCAAATTTTGCCCGTTAACTCTGTATATACAGTATTTTGCTAATTTCTCAGGTCCAGCCAAACATGATGGGCTCACAATAATACACAAACTTGCCAATTGTATGAACAATAACTATGGAAATTTGGAAGCATCTCGGATTTTTCTGGAGCCATAATAGAATTTAATGTAATTGTCAAAAATCCTAAAAACCGCTGTTGTGTCCATCAGTGAATTTTCAGAAATTAGCTCCAATATATGCAATATTTTAGGCAATATGTACAACCATAAAAACAGCAATGCATTCAAAGGCTTAGCATTTTCCCTTTAGCTTATGTTGGTCTTCTATTTGAGCAATCATTGTTTCTTTGGGCCTATGAAATGGAGTCCAAAATGTGTCCCAAATTTTGTAATTACAAGGTAAACTGGCAAAATTTGCGCTGCCCACACTTAAAGGCCTATAACTCTAGAAGAAATGATCGCAATTTAATAAAAATTTATGGTTTCTTTAAGGAAGCTTAGAAGTACGTTGTGTTAAAATTTCAGGTGTGTAACTTATTTTGGACCTGAGCAATTGGGGTCTAAATTTTGTCAAAACTTGCGCGGCGCACCCGGTACTCTTACGTCACTCTTAGCTCAGTGAAGAAGGAGGTAGTGGTGGTCCGCCTGCTGTTCCGATCCCTGGGCATTCACATCTTCCAGACCAGCTCTGGCTTCCTCGTCCTGGCCACGGCTGTGGACCGCCTCCTCTTCACCCGCTGGCCAATCTATCACTTTCAGTTACTCTTACGTCACTCTTAGCTCAGTGAAGAAGGAGGTAGTGGTGGTCCGCCTGCTGTTCCGATCCCTGGGCATTCACATCTTCCAGACCAGCTCTGGCTTCCTCGTCCTGGCCACGGCTGTGGACCGCCTCCTCTTCACCCGCTGGCCAATCTATCACTTTCAGTTACTCTTACGTCACTCTTAGCTCAGTGAAGAAGGAGGTAGTGGTGGTCCGCCTGCTGTTCCGATCCCTGGGCATTCACATCTTCCAGACCAGCTCTGGCTTCCTCGTCCTGGCCACGGCTGTGGACCGTCTCCTCTTCACCCGCTGGCCACTCTATCACTTTCAGTTACTCTTATGTCACTCTTAGCTCAGTGAAGAAGGAGGTAGTGGTGGTCCGCCTGCTGTTCCGATCCCTGGGCATTCACATCTTCCAGACCAGCTCTGGCTTCCTCGTCCTGGCCACGGCTGTGGACCGTCTCCTCTTCACCCGCTGGCCAATCTATCACTTTCAGTTACTCTTACGTCACTCTTAGCTCAGTGAAGAAGGAGGTAGTGGTGGTCCGCCTGCTGTTCCGATCCCTGGGCATTCACATCTTCCAGACCAGCTCTGGCTTCCTCGTCCTGGCCACGGCTGTGGACCGCCTCCTCTTCACCCGCTGGCCAATCTATCACTTTCAGTTACTCTTACGTCACTCTTAGCTCAGTGAAGAAGGAGGTAGTGGTGGTCCGCCTGCTGTTCCGATCCCTGGGCATTCACATCTTCCAGACCAGCTCTGGCTTCCTCGTCCTGGCCACGGCTGTGGACCGCCTCCTCTTCACCCGCTGGCCAATCTATCACTTTCAGTTACTCTTACGTCACTCTTAGCTCAGTGAAGAAGGAGGTAGTGGTGGTCCGCCTGCTGTTCCGATCCCCCCCCCCGCTGGGCATTCACATCTTCCAGACCAGCTCTGGCTTCCTCGTCCTGGCCACGGCTGTGGACCGCCTCCTCTTCACCCGCTGGCCAATCTATCACTTTCAGTTACTCTTACGTCACTCTTAGCTCAGTGAAGAAGGAGGTAGTGGTGGTCCGCCTGCTGTTCCGATCCCTGGGCATTCACATCTTCCAGACCAGCTCTGGCTTCCTCGTCCTGGCCACGGCTGTGGACCGCCTCCTCTTCACCCGCTGGCCAATCTATCACTTTCAGTTACTCTTACGTCACTCTTAGCTCAGTGAAGAAGGAGGTAGTGGTGGTCCGCCTGCTGTTCCGATCCCTGGGCATTCACATCTTCCAGACCAGCTCTGGCTTCCTCGTCCTGGCCATGGCTGTGGACCGCCTCCTCTTCACCCGCTGGCCAATCTATCACTTTCAGTTACTCTTACGTCACTCTTAGCTCAGTGAAGAAGGAGGTAGTGGTGGTCCGCCTGCTGCCCCCCATTCCGATCCCTGGGCATTCACATCTTCCAGACCAGCTCTGGCTTCCTCGTCCTGGCCACGGCTGTGGACCGTCTCCCCCCCCTCCCCCAGCGAAGAAGGAGGAGGGGCCGCCGCCCGACCCGGGCACACACCCAACCACCCCCCCCCCCCCCCCCCCCCCCCCCCTCCTCTTCACCCGCTGGCCACTCTATCACTTTCAGTTACTCTTACGTCACTCTTAGCTCAGTGAAGAGGGGGGTAGTGGGGTCCGCCTGCCGTCCCGACCCCTCGGCATCCACATCTCCCCCACACCCCCTCCCTCCCCCTCCCCCCCCCCGCCGCTGCCCCCCCCCCCTCCCCCCCCGCCCCACTTTCTGTGTGTGAAGCGGTGACTCGGCTTGGTTTTAATCGCAAGTGAAATTGGAGTGGTGCGAGGCCCAAGAAGCAGACGGATTGCACACCAAAGCAAACATCACAGAACGAATGTATTTCAAGGGCAACGCGCCCGTTCGAAAACAAGATTCCTTCACACATCCTCCGCCTTGACAAAGGGGAGGCGAAAGGCTAAACAAATGATTGGCACAATGCCAGAAATCAAGCCCAGCTGGGCAATCATCACGAAAAGGTTGCCTGTATCAAACCGAAAGCTGAGTCCTCACAAAATCTCATGGAGCACAATTGGGAGTAGATGAGGTGGAAGATGAAAAGGGAGCAGAGCGAGCAGGCCAAGGCGGAATGCCCAGTTTCTGGGACGCCCCTACTCGCCCGAAGGCTTTTGAGGCTCTTGGCTCCGTGCAAGGCCAAGCCCACTCCTACTCACTCCACTTACACAAGACAAGGGTCTGAGCATTTGGGAAAAGTAGATGAAGCGATAGTTGGTGGGTATGGTGAATTATATGCGATTGATGACCAATGAGTAGAAAAAGTGAGGGGTACCCATTTCTCAAATGAGTATAAATCGAAAGCATTTTTCCAATCCTAATAAATAGCAGATGCGAAAACCCAATTTTTTGCATGAAACAATCCTTCCAAAACTGCAGTTGAGAAATAGTCGAGGAATAGTTGAGAAATAGTTGAGCCGCTAGCACAAAGAAGGAAAAGACATTGGGAGGCCCTGGGGAGAGTGGGAAGGGAAAGGAGACGACGGTGCAGAGAAGGCTGTTGCAGATGCCGAAGATGCTGGACTCGCCCAACCTCCGCTCGAAGCTCCCCACCTCAGCATACTCCAAGGCCAGCACATGAAAACAGATGAGAGCCTTTGGGGGAACCGCAAAGTTTGGGTCTTATCCGCATGAGCAGTGCTCAATTGGACAGGGGCCCGGTAGCGCTTGTGGTGAGAGGAAGGAGCTTGGAGGCGGAGGTGGAGTCGGACTCGTCCGGCTGCTCCTTGTTGCTCCCCAGCTCCGTCGCCACAAGCTTGCTCATCGGGTACTTGCTCTCCACCCCGTTGCAGCCCTTGGCGTAGACGTAGCGTTGGCAGTTGTCGGAGGAGTTGGCGAGGCGGGTGATGCGGAGTAGCTCCCAGTCCTTGCGCTTGCCCCCGTTGTCGTGGATGACGAGCTCGCCCTTGTGGAAGACGGGCTTGGCGTTGCGGCTGCGGCAGCTGGCGTCCACCTCGCGCAGGTACTTGAGGTACTCGTTCTTGAATCGCTGGCGTCCTTGTTCTAGAGCTAGAAACTGCTGGTGTAGTCGATGCCGGAGTGCTGTCGCTGCTTTTGGAGGCGTGAAGAGTGGAGCTGGTGCGTAGGGATGCTGGCCAGGGTGAAGGAAGTCGTTGGGAGAGAGTGCCTTGAAAGAGTGGATGTCGTCGTTGGCAGGGGTGAGTGGGCGGTTGTTGACGGCGGAGGCCAGCTGGGCGATGGCGGTGCGCATGTTGTCCTCGTCCGTGACCCGGTTCCAGAGCAGGACCCGCAGGCCCTCCTTGAGTACTCTCACAAAGCGTTCCGCTCCTCCTTGAATCCAGGGTGCCTTGATGGGGCCAAAGGTGAACTTGAGCTGAGGCTTGGAGGCGAGGCTTTGCAGGACGGCGCTGGTGATGAGGCGGGCGGTGCCCTTGAAGGCAGTGCTGTTGTCGCAACAGATCTCCCCGTCCCTGAATCCCCGTGCTGCCCACAGGCGCTGCAGAGCGTTGATGACGGACTCGGCTGAATAGTCCTTGAGGATGTCAAAGTAGCAGGCGCGAGTGGCGAGGCAGAGGACGACCAGGCCCCATCTCTTCCCTTTCCCTCCTTTCCCCTCCCGCACCACGAAAGGACCGGCTTGATCCATTGTGATGAAGGAGAAGGGTGGACTGGTGCAGTTGAAGCGGTGTCGGGCGTAGGAGCCAAGGTTGAGGGTGCGCTGGGGGTTGGCCTTGAAGAAGCGGCAGGCGGTGCAGTGTTTGGAGATGGACTTGGCTGTTTTCCTGGCCCCGATGATCCAGAAGCGCTGCTGAGACGCTTGGAGTGTTGCTGTGGCTCCGGAGTGGCAGGTGAGCTGGTGGTAGTGGTCAAGGATGAGGTGGGCAATGGGGCCGTCGGGGATGATGATGGGGTCGGGCTCGTCGGAGTACTTGAACCGTCCCCCCATGCGCTGCAGTCCGTTCTCGTCCTTGTAGGTGTTGAGGCTGGTGTGCTGCTGGACGGTGAGGCTGGCCTGGGTGGCGCGGATGAGCGTGAGCTCTGCCTCCTCCAGCTCCTGGCTGGTCGGGCACGGCTGCTTGGCATCCTCCCCCTCTTTCACCACCTTCAGCCACCGTTTCATCCAAGCAAAATGTTTGATCAGATGTTGGTAGCTTTTGGGCTGGAATTTTTTGTGCGGCTCGCCCTTGGCCTCTTTTCTGTCCTCTATGGATCTTTTGTGTCCTTTCTGGATCTTTTTTGGGCATTTGCCTCTTTTGTGGGCGGGCTTTTTCTTTTTCCTTTTTTGGCCGTCTTTTTGTAGTAAGTTTTTAGTAAATTGCGGTAAATTGCGGTAAGTTTGCGGTAAGTTGGAAGAGGTGCTTGGAGGCTTTGGAGGCTGTGTGGACAGGGTGGGCGAGTTGGCCGGGGCTCCGTAGGCTCCTCTCGTGCTCTTGACGGAGTCCCCCGGGCCTTCCTGCCCCCCCCTGGTCCCCCACGCCGCAGGTGTACATCTCGCCCAGGTAGGCTGATGCTGATGCTGCACTGAAGCTGCTCTCCTCCTCCTCCGTTCGCGTTTCCTTCTTTTTCTTTCTGGTCGGCAGTGTCCCAGCTTCCAGCTCCTCCTCCTCCTTGCCCCAGACGGCCGCCTCGTCGGGCCAGACGTTGATCTCCTCCTTGAACCAGGCTGGGCCGGTGTAGTAGAGGTGAGGTGAAGGTGAGTTGTAGGTGAGTTTGGAGGCGGGTGTAGGGCGTGTGCAGAAGTCGGCTGGGTTGTCAGTGGTGCGGATGTAGCGTACGTGGTTGACGGGGATGAACTTGAGGATCTCGTCCACCCGCCTGCGCTCGTACGGCCTGCTCAGCTTCTCCGCCCGCTTCAACCACCAGTAGACAACCTGGGAGTCCACGTTCAGGAACACGTTCTTCAGGTTCAGCATCCCGTTCAGCATGCTCCAAACTCGCTCCGCCACTCTCTTTCCTGCCAATGCTCCCCACAGCTCTGCCCTTGGGACGGTGACCTTGGTGCCGCCATTCTTGGCGATGAGATGGTTCTCGCGGGGGGGAACGGGGTTTGGCGGGGCCGCTTGAGATGCAAGGTGTATCCGTAGGCGTCGTCGCTGGCGTCGGTGGAGAGGATGAGGTCGGCGGGCTTCTGGCGCTCGATGGTGAACTTGCGGGCGTAGGTGACGGTGCCGATGGCCTCCAGGTCCTTCAGCAGCCCCTTGAACTCCTTCGTCTGGTCGGTGTTGAGCTTGTTGCCCCACTTGTGAAGTGGCAGCGCGTGTTGTTGGAAAAAGAGCTTGAATTGCAGCAAGACTGGAGTGAAAAGACCGTAGACGTCGTAGGCGTGGGCGACGGCACTGAGCACGTCCCGCTTGGTGATCCACTCCTTGTTCTCCAGGTCGCTGATCTTGACCCCGCCCAGGCTGAGCTTGTCCCCGATGGTGTCCCAGCGGAGGCCGAGAGCTTTGATGACGTCGTTGCAGTGCTTGGCGGAGTCGGGTAGGTCGGAGAGGATGGCCTTGACGTTGCTGGCGTATTCCCGGAGTTCCATGGCGGCCGCATGGAAGACGCTTCGGTACCCATTGGCGAGCTTCTTGCCCTCCGCCGGGTTGTTGAACAGGCCCACCACGTTGTCCATGTACGTTTGTGAAGGGATGGTGAGGATGTCGGAGCCGCTGATGCCGTGCTTGTCGCTCTTGGCCTCCTCTTCGCAGAGCTTCGCAATCACCGCCAGGAGCACCCAGGGACTGGATGTCGAGCCCATGATGAGAGAAGTGAACCGGAAGACCTGGAAGTTGTCGCAGCTGAGGGGCTGGGACTGGTCCTGGGGAGGATGATGCGGCAGGCGTCTCTGTCCTCTTCCGCGATGAGCAATACATTAATTCTGGCGTCCGTCCTTCTGTAGTCTCAGTAGCCACAATGGGGTCGTGCAAATTGGATCCACAATTGTGGTTAGTTCTTCAGTTAGCCACAATGTGGTAGGTCGTGCAAATTGGATCCACAATTGTGGTTAGTTCTTCAGTTAGCCACAATGTGGTAGGTCGTGCAAATTGGATCCACAATTGTGGTTAGTTCTTCAGTTAGCCACAATGTGGTAGGTCGTGCAAATTGGATCCACAATTGTGGTTCGTTCTTCAGTTAGCCACAATGTGGTAGGTGGTAGGTCGTGCAAATTGGATCCACAATTGTGGTTAGTTCTTCAGTTAGCCACAATGTGGTAGGTCGTGCAAATTGGATCCACAATTGTGGTTAGTTCTTCAGTTAGCCACAATGTGGTAGGTCGTGCAAATTGGATCCACAATTGTGGTTAGTTCTTCAGTTAGCCACAATGTGGTAGGTCGTGCAAATTGGATCCACAATTGTGGTTAGTTCTTCAGTTAGCCACAATGTGGTAGGTCGTGCAAATTGGATCCACAATTGTGGTTAGTTCTTCAGTTAGCCACAATGTGGTAGGTCGTGCAAATTGGATCCACAATTGTGGTTAGTTCTTCAGTTAGCCACAATGTGGTAGGTCGTGCAAATTGGATCCACAATTGTGGTTAGTTCTTCAGTTAGCCACAATGTGGTAGGTCGTGCAAATTGGATCCACAATTGTGGTTAGTTCTTCAGTTAGCCACAATGTGGTAGGTCGTGCAAATTGGATCCACAATTGTGGTTAGTTCTTCAGTTAGCCACAATGTGGTAGGTCGTGCAAATTGGATCCACAATTGTGATTAGTTCTTCAGTTAGCCACAATGTGGTAGGTCGTGCAAATTGGATCCACAATGTGGTAGGTCGTGCAAATTGGATCCACAATTGTGGTTAGTTCTTCAGTTAGCCACAATGTGGTAGGTCGTGCAAATTGGATCCACAATTGTGGTTAGTTCTTCAGTTAGCCACAATGTGGTAGGTCGTGCAAATTGGATCCACAATTGTGGTTAGTTCTTCAGTTAGCCACAATGTGGTAGGTCGTGCAAATTGGATCCACAATTGTGGTTAGTTCTTTAGTTAGCCACAATGTGGTAGGTCGTGCAAATTGGATCCACAATTGTGGTTAGTTCTTCAGTTAGCCACAATGTGGTAGGTCGTGCAAATTGGATCCACAATTGTGGTTAGTTCTTCAGTTAGCCACAATGTGGCAGGTCGTGCAAATTGGATCCACAATTGTGGTTAGTTCTTCAGTTAGCCACAATGTGGTAGGTCGTGCAAATTGGATCCACAATTGTGGTTAGTTCTTCAGTTAGCCACAATGTGGTAGGTTGTGCAAATTGGATCCACAATTGTGGTTAGTTCTTCAGTTAGCCACAATGTGGTAGGTCGTGCAAATTGGATCCACAATTGTGGTTAGTTCTTCAGTTAGCCACAATGTGGTAGGTCGTGCAAATTGGATCCACAATTGTGGTTAGTTCTTCAGTTAGCCACAATGTGGTAGGTCGTGCAAATTGGATCCACAATTGTGGTTAGTTCTTCAGTTAGCCACAATGTGGTAGGTCGTGCAAATTGGATCCACAATTGTGGTTAGTTCTTCAGTTAGCCACAATGTGGTAGGTCGTGCAAATTGGATCCACAATTGTGGTTAGTTCTTCAGTTAGCCACAATGTGGTAGGTCGTGCAAATTGGATCCACAATTGTGGTTAGTTCTTTAGTTAGCCACAATGTGGTAGGTCGTGCAAATTGGATCCACAATTGTGGTTAGTTCTTCAGTTAGCCACAATGTGGTAGGTCGTGCAAATTGGATCCACAATTGTGGTTAGTTCTTCAGTTAGCCACAATGTGGTAGGTCGTGCAAATTGGATCCACAATTGTGGTTAGTTCTTCAGTTAGCCACAATGTGGTAGGTCGTGCAAATTGGATCCACAATTGTGGTTAGTTCTTCAGTTAGCCACAATGTGGTAGGTCGTGCAAATTGGATCCACAATTGTGGTTAGTTCTTCAGTTAGCCACAATGTGGTAGGTCGTGCAAATTGGATCCACAATTGTGGTTAGTTCTTTAGTTAGCCACAATGTGGTAGGTCGTGCAAATTGGATCCACAATTGTGGTTAGTTCTTCAGTTAGCCACAATGTGGTAGGTCGTGCAAATTGGATCCACAATTGTGGTTAGTTCTTCAGTTAGCCACAATGTGGCAGGTCGTGCAAATTGGATCCACAATTGTGGTTAGTTCTTCAGTTAGCCACAATGTGGTAGGTCGTGCAAATTGGATCCACAATTGTGGTTAGTTCTTCAGTTAGCCACAATGTGGTAGGTTGTGCAAATTGGATCCACAATTGTGGTTAGTTCTTCAGTTAGCCACAATGTGGTAGGTCGTGCAAATTGGATCCACAATTGTGGTTAGTTCTTCAGTTAGCCACAATGTGGCAGGTCGTGCAAATTGGATCCACAATTGTGGTTAGTTCTTCAGTTAGCCACAATGTGGTAGGTCGTGCAAATTGGATCCACAATTGTGGTTAGTTCTTCAGTTAGCCACAATGTGGTAGGTCGTGCAAATTGGATCCACAATTGTGGTTAGTTCTTCAGTTAGCCACAATGTGGTAGGTCGTGCAAATTGGATCCACAATTGTGGTTAGTTCTTCAGTTAGCCACAATGTGGTAGGTCGTGCAAATTGGATCCACAATTGTGGTTAGTTCTTCAGTTAGCCACAATGTGGTAGGTCGTGCAAATTGGATCCACAATTGTGGTTAGTTCTTCAGTTAGCCACAATGTGGTAGGTCGTGCAAATTGGATCCACAATTGTGGTTAGTTCTTCAGTTAGCCACAATGTGGTAGGTCGTGCAAATTGGATCCACAATTGTGGTTAGTTCTTCAGTTAGCCACAATGTGGTAGGTCGTGCAAATTGGATCCACAATTGTGGTTAGTTCTTCAGTTAGCCACAATGTGGTAGGTCGTGCAAATTGGATCCACAATTGTGGTTAGTTCTTCAGTTAGCCACAATGTGGTAGGTCGTGCAAATTGGATCCACAATTGTGGTTAGTTCTTCAGTTAGCCACAATGTGGTAGGTCGTGCAAATTGGATCCACAATTGTGGTTAGTTCTTCAGTTAGCCACAATGTGGTAGGTCGTGCAAATTGGATCCACAATTGTGGTTAGTTCTTCAGTTAGCCACAATGTGGTAGGTCGTGCAAATTGGATCCACAATTGTGGTTAGTTCTTCAGTTGGGTAGGCTTTCAAGACTTGCAGCCAACCTTATAATACTTGTAAGAGGCTGTAAAACAAATCTCAGTCAAAAATAAGTCATTTGGAAAATGACCAAAATTTGAAAAAATCGCCATACTATAGGTGGATAATTTTTTGGGTGATTTTTAAAAGTTGTCAGTTTTTCATATTTTTATGCTCATTACATCATGCGTGTTAAGAAAAACATAAAGTATTGGGTGTACAATCAATATTGAAGAAAAAAACTTTTCAAATGGGAGTCTTACACGGACGTAAAAAAACGGCCAACTAAGGCAGCGACACTCAAGTTTTTTTCTATGGTCCCAGAGGGGGGGTGTCCAATTTGTGCGGTTGGCAAGTTATGTGAAAAACCTTATACTATAAGAGGCAATGGTATGAGAGGTTGATGAAAAGATGTCTAAAGGACGATTCCAAGTGTCTAAGTGAACTTGGATGAAAAAAATTTTTGTCGAGAGGTCACTCGATAGTTTCACAGAAACATCGAGGCTTCCCCCGATAGTTTGGGAAGTTCATCGAGACTCTTCGAGAGGTGCTCCTATGCCTCTCTAGAGTCATCGAGAGGTCTTACGAGACTTCTCAAGAGGTAACGGCAGTTGCCTCGATGATTACGAGAGCTTGCAGACACTCTCGTGACATCTCGACAAACATTGAGGGTTCTCCCGATACTTTGGGAGTTCCCTCGAGGGTTCTCCCGTTACTTTGGGAGTTCCCTCGAGACTCTTCGAGAGGTGCTCCTATGCCTCGAGAGAGTCAACGAGTGTTCCTCCCAAACATCGGGTGGTTCCTCGACACTTTGGCAAAACATCGGAAGGATCACCGATGTTACCAAAGTTCTATCGAGAGTTCTTTCGAGACTTCTCGAAGCCTCATCACTTTGATTACCAACGCTTTTTCAATGCATCTCCTTATCCATATGACCAGGGATATGTAACAAGTGTCTATGGGTATTACAGGAGACCATCAGGAGAGTTTGCTCTTCTATATCCTTCGGGATGTGAATGCTCTGTAGCAAAGACGAGATTGTTTTACACTCTCTGAATTGCCTACTGAGAGATGTTGTTAGCCGATACCAAATCAAACCCACTTATCTACGTGTTGCCAGGGATCTTGTGGCTCACTAGATATCAGTTACCTGGTTGATCCTGCCAGTTGTCATATGCTTGTCTCAAAGATTAAGCCATGCATGTCTAAGCATAAGCCGAATATGGTTAAGCCGCGAATGGCTCATTACAACAGCCATAGTTTGTTGGATCTTAAAGTCCTACTTGGATAACTGTGGTAATTCTAGAGCTAATACACGCAATTAAACCCTAACCTTACGGGCAGGGTGCATTTATTAGAACAAAACCAATTGGCTTCGGTCATTTTTGGTGAATCTGAATAACTACGCTGATCGCACGGTCTCGCACTGGCGACGTATCCTTCAAGTGTCTGCCTTATCAACTGTCGATGGTAGTTTATATGACTACCATGGTTGTAACGGGTAACGGAGAATAAGGGTTCGACTCCGGAGAGGGAGCCTGAGAAACGGCTACCACATCCAAGGAAGGCAGCAGGCGCGCAAATTACCCACTCTCAGAACGAGGAGGTAGTGACGAAAAATAACGAGACAGTTCTCTATGAGGTCTGTCATCGGAATGGGTACAATTTAAACCCTTTAACGAGGATCTATTGGAGGGCAAGTCTGGTGCCAGCAGCCGCGGTAATTCCAGCTCCAATAGCGTATATAAAAGTTGTTGCGGTTAAAAAGCTCGTAGTTGGATCTGCGATCGTAGACACTGGTTCCCTTCACGGGATACTTGCTGTCTCGATCTACCTTGTTAGACGTCCCTTAGTGCTCTTCACTGAGTGCTCTGGGTGTCTAGCTCGTTTACTTTGAAAAAATTAGAGTGCTTAACGCAGGCATTTGCCTGAATAGTGGTGCATGGAATAATGGAATAGGACCTCGGTTCTATTTTGTTGGTTTTAAGAGCATGAGGTAATGATTAAGAGGGACAGACGGGGGCATTCGTACTGCTACGTTAGAGGTGAAATTCTTGGATCGTAGCATGACGAACAACTGCGAAAGCATTTGCCAAGAATGTTTTCATTAATCAAGAACGATAGTTAGAGGTTCGAAGGCGATCAGATACCGCCCTAGTTCTAACCGTAAACGATGCCACTTGACCCCGATGATCTTGCATTCTGCTGGTTGTCGGAGTCGCCCGGAAACGATTAAAGTTTTCGGTTCCGGGGGAAGTATGGTTGCAAATCCGAAACTTAAAGGAATTGACGGAAGGGCACCACCAGGAGTGGAGCCTGCGGCTTAATTTGACTCAACACGGGGAAACTCACCCGGCCCGGACACTGTAAGGATTGACAGATTGAAAGCTCTTTCACGATTCAGTGGATGGTGGTGCATGGCCGTTCTTAGTTGGTGGAGCGATTTGTCTGGTTAATTCCGATAACGAACGAGACTCTAGCCTACTAAATAGTATGGAGATCTTTACGTCTCCACTACTTCTTAGAGGGACTGACGGCGTTTAGCCGTACGAAATTGAGCAATAACAGGTCTGTGATGCCCTTAGATGTCCGGGGCTGCACGCGCGCTACACTGTAGACAGCAACGTGCTTCAAAACCTTTTCCGAAAGGAATGGGTAACCCCATGAAACGTCTACGTGATTGGGATTGAGATTTGCAATTATCTCTCATGAACGAGGAATTCCCAGTAAGTGCGAGTCATCAGCTCGCGTTGATTACGTCCCTGCCCTTTGTACACACCGCCCGTCGCTACTACCGATTGGGAAAATTTCAGAATGCTTAGGACTGTGGCTTGTTTGGCCTTTGGCTTTACTCGTCGCGGAAATAAGTATAATGATATTTTCCTAGAGGAAGTAAAAGTCGTAACAAGGTTTCCGTAGGTGAACCTGCGGAAGGATCATTACCGGTTATTGCTTTTGCAATAGACTGGAAATCTTCATGTCTCCTTGGGAGAGGGTTCCTTCCCTTGCACTTGTTTGCCAGTGCTTGGGTCGTGAAACTGTGGAGCATGAGGAAGAGGTAGAGATCAATGTCCTCCCACCCATGGCAATCAAGCAATCCTGCTGGTGTCTAACGCTGTATGTGTCCGAGAATGGGCTGTTCTGCTTGGCAGTTCCAACGTGGCACTGTACAGACTCAACTGACTAGAGTGTGTTCTCAGGGGGTATACTGAGGGCTCTGGTTGGTGATGACCTAACGACTGCTGATTTGAGCAGCGCCAGCAACCATACCAACTATCAATCCTACTATGCATCCTCTTGAAGGATGGTGAAAAAGCTTACTATTCCAAGCGGTGGATCACTTGGCTCGTGGGTCGATGAAGAACGCAGCCAACTGCGAGAACTAATGTGAATTGCAGACACATTGAACATCGACACTTTGAACGCACATTGCAGCATCAGGTATCATTCCTGATGCTACGTTTGGTTGAGGGTCGGTTTCCGATCAACGCAATCATAGCAGTATATTCTTTATGAAGAATTGTGGCGGCAATGGCCCTGCTATGGATACAGCTTGCTGATCTACTCTGAAAGCCCGCTTTGGTAGATCACCTTGCACAGTTTGGTGCCCGAATGAGTACACAGTACTGGCACGCAGGGGTGTCACTATCAGACTGCTGGACTTGGCGGCTATGGTCGGTCTCAGCACGCCCATGAGTCTGGACACAATCTGCAGCATAGTGAAGATGTGAACTGAGAGCTCTTAGCAGTCTCGCTGAAGTCCGAAGACGTTGGTCTTGAGTCCTGTCCTTGGAGTTCAGCCGCCTATGGAGACTGTTAATCTTTCAGACCTCATATGCCTTCGCTTTCTCGACCTCAACTCAAGCGTGGTTACCCGCCGAACTTAAGCATATCACTAAGCGGAGGAAAAGAAAATAACTATGATTCCCCCAGTAAGGGCGACTGAACGGGGAAGAGCCCAGCACCGAATCCCTTGTCATTGTGGCATTGGGACCTGTGGTGTGCAGAAGAGCTTATCTGTGTCCAAGGTGGTTCCTAAGTTCCCTTGACTGGGACCACAGACCACAGAAGGTGAAAGTCCTGTGCGGACAGCCTTGGATACGGTTGAGCTTTTCTTGGAGTCGCATTGCTTGAAAGTGCAGTGCAAAGTGCCTGGTAGACCTCAGGTAAGGCTAAATATAACCACGAGACCGATAGCAAACAAGTACCGTGAGGGAAAGTTGCAAAGAACTTTGAAGAGAGAGTTCAAGAGGGCGTGAAACCGCTTGGAAGTAAACGGATGGACCAAACGTTAGTCTTTGGGATTCAGCCTTGGTGGCCTGTGGCATGCATTAGTCTCGGCTCGGTATCTGACAGAGCTTCTGCATTGTACACTTGCTGCTGGGGTGCATTTCCCAGGGATCGCATCAAAGGCATTGGTGGTGTCATGTAGGCGTTGAGTAGAAGGCTCTGTGCTTCGGCAGAGAGTGACTTGCTCAGCTGTCCTGTGTGGTCACTGCTAATGTGAAGGAAAGAGTGCCCGTCTCTGGCTCACCTGCTGTTAGCATAGGTGTTAGTTGGCTGAAGCTCGGATCTGGACTCAGCTGGCTGGTGCTTATGTTGGTGGTTAGTGTGAGCGGTGCTCAGCTTTGGTGTTTTGTTTGTTACCCATCCGACCCGTCTTGAAACACGGACCAAGGAGTCTAACATGGGCGCAAGTCATTGGGTTGTCAAACCTAAAGGCGTAATGAAAGTAAAGACTGGCTTTAGTCAGTTGATATGTGATCCAAGGCTTGCCTTGGCGCAACATAGTCCCGCCCCATCTGCATTGTCAGTGGGGCGGAGATAGAGCGTGCTTGTTGGGACCCGAAAGAGGCCGACCTTTGCTTGCTAAGTCTGAAGCCAGAGGAAACTCTGGTGGAAGGACGTAGAGGTTCTGACGTGCAAATCGATCTTCATAAGTGAGCAATGGGGCGAAAGACCAACCGAGGTTTCTAGTAGCTGGTTCCTGCCGAAGTTTCCCTCAGGATAGCTGGTGCTCACGGCAGTTTTATCCGGTAAAGCGAATGATTAGAGGCCTTGGGGACGAAATGACCTCAACCTATTCTCAAACTTTAAATGGGTAAGAAGTCTAGCTTGCCTGACCGAAGCAAGACAATTGAATGCAGAGTGCCAAGTGGGCCATTTTTGGTAAGCAGAACTGGCGCTGTGGGATGAACCAAACGCTGAGTTAAGGTGCCAGAGCTTCTCGCTCATCAGACCCCATGAAAGGTGTTGGTTGATATAGACAGCAGGACGGTGGCCATGGAAGTCGGAAACCGCTAAGGAGTGTGTAACAACTCACCTGCCGAATCAACTAGCCCTGAAAATGGATGGCGCTGGAGCGAGACACCCATACTCAGCCGTTGCAACTGAAGCGAGTCAGCTCGCCAGGTTGCAACGAGTAGGCAGGTCGTGACGGTAGCGTGGACGGTTCTAGGCGTAGGCCTATCCGGAGCTGCCGTCAGTGCAGATCTTGGTGGTAGTAGCAAATAATCAAGTGAGAACCTTGATGACTGAAGCGCAGACGCGGGTTTCACGTGAACAGCAGTTGCATGTGAGTCAGCCGATCCTAAAACATTGGCGAATGCCTTTCTGAGCAGAGTGTGTTACGTTGCCTGATTGAGTAATCACTCTGTCTTGTTGAAAGGGAATTGGGTTAATATTCCCAAGCTCGGACACGGAGATGTATCCCCTCACGGGGCTATAGCGCGGTAACGCAAATGAACCTGGAAACGCCAACAATAACCCCGGGAAGAGTTTTCTTTTCTTTTTGAGAGACGGTCTCCCTGGAAACGGTTCAGCCGGAGATAGGGACGATGTTCTCGCAAAGCGCCACGGCTCCTGTGGTGCTCGGAGCGTTGTTGTTGGCCCTTGAAAATCCAGGGGAAGCTATCTGAATTTCGTGCCGAATCGTACCCATATCCGCAGCAGGTGTCTAAGGTGAGTAGCCTCTAGTCGATAAGATAATGTAGGTAAGGGAAGTCGGCAAATTAGATCTGTAACTTCGGGAAAAGGATTGGCTCTTAGGACTGGGTTTGTCGGGCTGGGGCATGAAGCGAGTTTGGGCCCGGTCGGACTGGGCAAAGCCTTTCGGGGCTGCGCTCGGACCTGAACCGGGACCTCGTCGTGGAATGCTTCAGCTGTGCGGCAGCTTCGGCTGTCCGCTTCGGCAGACATTTAACAGTCATCTAAGAACTGGCACGGACTCGGGGAATCCGACTGTCTAATTAAAACAAAGCATTGCGATGGCCGTTGGACGGTGTTGACGCAATGTGATTTCTGCCCAGTGCTCTGAATGTCAAAGTGAAGAAATTCAACCAAGCGCGGGTAAACGGCGGGAGTAACTATGACTCTCTTATCCTTGACGACAGCCTTTTGGGCTGGCAAGCTCTTTGCCTTCAGTGCTTAGAGATCCCACCCATTAAGTGGGAAGTGTGTTCCCTCAGTGTCACACAGCGGAGACAATCGGGGTTTCCTTCGGGAATGAAAAGGTCTCCTTACCCGTTGTAGCCTCGCGGGTTGTCAGGAAGGTGCGAGCTTTTGGTTCGGCAAGCTCTCTGCCTTCAGTGCTTAGAGATCCCGGTCATTAAGTGGGAAGTGTGTTCCTTCAGTGTCACACAGCGTAGACAACGGGGTTTCCTTTGGGAATGAAAAGGCTTGCCTTACCCGTTGTAGCCTCACGGTTCAAACCGGAGGTCTCGAGAGAGTTCTTAGCGCTGGGGACGTGTTCCTCGGAGGCAGCCGTATGGTTCTATCGGAAAAAGAGACCACGGGGTACTTCACTCCTTGAGTAGAGGTTGAAATTGATCGCTGTTTACGCGCTGAAAACGGGTATCAGGATCATACCTGTGTGAGGGGGGAAGATCACGGGGTATCTGAGCTGAAGTTCAGATTGAAAATGAGCTCTGCGAGGCTGGATAGGCTTGTTATTCAGCAGACAGACCATTACCTGTGTGACCGGCCATATGGTAGTAGTACGGTACGTATGTATACTTAGGCTACGTGCGCCTGTGACGATACATGAAATGTTTCCCAGTGTACCTGTTCGCCTGCCCG
>JASANA010006626.1:0-78056 GCA_030248095.1 Ptycholaimellus sp. GST1_10
TTTGAGCAGTGTCCCGAGTGTCCAAGCAGTGTCCAGAGTGTCCTGAGTGTCCTATGTCCTGTTTATGACTTTTAGGGAATTGCAGGCAATGAAGCTAGCAGTGTACTTGGTGGCGCTTTCTTCCTTATCCCTGGCCTGGTGCTGCGATGTAGAGCTTGTGGAAATCGGCTTCAATTATGTGGAGTTCAAAGCAGGCTCTCCTTTCAACGCTTCTCTGTCTTCTCTGCCTGCACTGCATAGCGATTTTGGGAAGACTCAAGTAGAGTCAGTTCTTGTCTATTCAGCCTCCTGGGCGGCCTGTGAAGGAAAGCACTATGAGGTTTACAGTCGAGGAAGCGTGGAATTGAACCAGGCAGATAGGCTGGCCAGTGAAAGCAGAGATGGCAGTCACCTACTTCCAGTCTTTCCTGATCAGACTTTAAGTCGTCATCCTGCATTCTGAGCCCTGGCCACCCAACACCTGTCCTCGCCAGGCGGATGATGAATTCTACCTGATGTGCGTGGAAACGAGGCTCTGTCGTCGCTGTACGCCTCTCCAGCACCGCGCCTGCTCTCCTCGTCCGCTGCTCTACCTTTCTGCCGCTATGATGTTCCCACTACCCATTCAATTCCAGCTCTGCCCTGTCTAGAGATCAAAGCGGAACCGGAGCCTAGATTCATAGGTCTAAAGAAGGATGAACTTCAGGTCGGACCTGGACATGGCGCTACCAGAATTCACGGTGGGCATGGCCCGCTCCTCGACTGCGGACGGGCTCTGGATCCCCTACGGCCTCAACTCCCGAAGCCGAAGCCAGCCCTTCCTCCCTGGCGGGAAACTCACTGGTGGAGTTTCCTCCCGGGGATGGAGCAAGGCTTCGGTGAGCCAGAGCAGCACTGCTCTCCTGTTGGCCATCCTCTTTCCATCCTATCAGTCCAGAGGCAGAGTAGCCTGATGAGCAGAAACCCCAGCATTGCAGCTACAATGCCAGTCACTACGCCGGCATGGAGCGGGTGTAGTTTTCAGCATCCTTCGCGTACAACGTGAGCGAGCTGACGGCCAAGCTACCCCCCTCCAGCCTTCTGCTCCAGTCCAGCTTCCCCCTTTGGTCCTGGACCTCCGCCCGCCTCAACCCGGCCAGCCCCAGCTTCCCGCCTCAAAACGTTTGCCTTTGCCTGCCCTAATCACATCTCTTGGCTCATAAGCAAGGCTCCAGGTCTCCATCTACAGCCTCTTCCATGAGCACGGCTACGAGGCGGCGCTGAGTGCACGCTGCAAACGCGTGGCTGCCGCTGCACCAAAGCCTGCTGTCGAAGCAAATCAAAGCAGCAAGCCTCGCGGATCGGCGGCACTCCTGAAAAGCTTTCTCTGGCCCAGCTCACTGCTTCTCATCCTGCTGACCCCTTGGCCTCTATAAGCCCTCTTCGCCCCGTTTTGCCCATAGTCTTTAGCTGGATGTTTAGTTTCACTGCTGTTTTTGGATCGGATAGTTTGGGAGCGGGTGGTGGTGGCTTATTATTTTTCTCGAACAACAGGCTACATTTCAGTCAATTGAACAGATATATACTGGTCAATTATGCAGCAAATTGAAGTACGAATTTGATAGCGCATGGAGGATGAAATATCGCGCAAAAATTATGGGGCTTAAGGCCAGAGTCCACTGCAAAAAAATCAATTCTGTATGCTACACTGACCCAAAGATTGCCGCAAAATGAGAAACTGCATTCCATAGACATGGCAATCGCAATCTGTAGATAGGAAGGACAGGATCACAATATGGGCCTATTTCTTGCCCCAGTCGGAGCCCCAGTTTTTGCTGGTCTCCTTTGAAGCGCCTGAAAGGAGCAATGGATGGACTGGTGGAAGAGGATTGGGGCAAAGCTGAGCTTACTTGGCGGCCAGGCCGGTCCCCTTTTAGGCTCCATGAAGGATGGCGGACGCTCGTTCTTGGCGGTGAGTTGGTGGCCCAGTTGATATTGCTTGGCCCAGTCCTTACCCCAGCTCTCCTTCGCTCCCTTTTCAGCCTTCCCGTTCATTCCCGTCCCTGCCAATCCCGCCATCTCTCCACCCCCAAACATCAGCGTCTGCTTTTAGAGAAAACCAGGCTAGGAAGATGGGCTTTGCAGAGAGTAACCTGGCGATGTGAACTGGCTGGCTGGGCTGAGGCTGGGAATGAAGCGGTTGGGCAGACAGTGAAGAAGGGAAGAAGGATAGGAGATGGGGTTTGCTCGATTAGCATGCTCAGTGCCTTGGGTTAGCCCAGACAAAGAGCTGCCCCGGTGGTCCCAATCCCATCTTGACAGCCGTTTATGCACTGGCTCTTTATGCACGGGCTGTTTTCTCAATGGATGCTCTGGCGAATAGAAATGAGGAGTTGCGGACAAAGACTGCGTGTGGTCCACAGCCAATCTTTCATCCAATGTCTCAGAGGTTACCAGCATTTTCCCACTAGATTTGCTTTTGGCAGTCAATACTCAGACGGCGTAATGAAAGCATAGCTGAGGCAAAGACGGAGAGAAAACCAAGAGAAGCAAAACAGAACAGATAGATCACAAAGCAAATGAGGGAAAAAATTACACTGGTCTGCTAACATATCAGAAGTTTTCACTTTGCCAAAACGATTTTCATGACTACCTTGTGAAATTCCCAATTCACTTGTAAGCATGAGGAGATGAAAGGGGCTCAGCCGGTAACTGGGCAGTGGCCATTTGGCTGGTGGTGGAGAATAAAGCTGGGATTGGTTGTGAGACAGGTAAGAGGGTTCCGTGAAGTGCTGCAGGTGAGGTCTCTGAGACACTGCAGGGCGCAGGCTGTGGCACCTCCTTCGTCTCCTCCTCCACCTCCATTTCGAAAGAAGAACTGGAATCCTGCACAACCCACCATTCATTCAATCTACTAAACACACTTCTCTATCGGCTCAGGAGTTTGTGAAAGCGTACTCTAAGCATGGAGCTTAAAAGTACGAAAGAAAGAGATAAGGCAGAAATTGAAATAAACTGGATCTTCGTATACGTGATGCAGCATTGGTTGATGATGATGTTGGCAACGAAGATATGGGAGAATATGTCTGATTCTCAGGTGGGGAAATGCTCGAAATTGGGATTATTTGTGTTGTTGTGAAAGATGAGTGATTGGTGAAGGAGATTTTATGGCTGCTTGACGAAGGAAGTTGTACAGTTGGTGACATTGAAGCATCCAAAAAAGGTGGTGTAGTTTTGACTGATGAAAATGTAAGATTAGCGGTTGCTGTTGAACTATTATAAACAGGTGAATTGATTGAAGTAGAAGCTGCGGAAATCTTAGATGATGTATATCTTGTTGTTGCTGCGGCAGACTTAGAAGTCCTTGAGTTGTGCTGTCCTGGTGGAGCATAAGTTGTAGTAGCATACGTTGTGGCTCCTAGTTTTGTGGCAGATGTGGTGGCTAAAAACCTGGCAGAGGCTGGAGGTAAGGAAGATGAGCTGCTTGTGAACAGTGTAGCAGAATAAATCTCTGTAGGTGAAGAATGGCTGATTTTAGATGGTGAATTGTAATGATGCTCTGTAGAGGATGAAGTAGAACGACTGCTTGAAGACGATGAATTGGAATGGCTGCTTACGGATGGGGAAGTTGAAAGGCTGTTTGTAAAAGATGAGCTGCTTGAAGACATTGAGGCAGCAAAGATGTTTGTAGATGCTGAAGAAAAGTAACTGCTTGTAAATGGCGAAGCAGAATGGGGCCTTGTCGAAAGTCTGTTTGAATTTGTAAGGCTGCTTTTGGATGGCGAAGTTGAGTGGTCGCTTGAGTGAGCTGAGGTTATCGTTGAGTTGATGAGGGGCGACAAAATCGAGGCAAAGTTTGATGAGGAGATTGTTCTGGATGATAATTTCGGTGTCGCTGCTGGAGAAGCGGTGGAAAATGGCGTAGAGGTGAGGCCTAAAGTGGAAATTGAACTGGATATTGACGTAACGGCGTCTGCAAATTTCATTAAAGATCCATTTTAAATCTTGTTTCAACAATTATATCAACCACAAACAGATTGGACGATGTAGAGCGTAGCTTGAGCTTTTTCGTGAGCAACTATGGAACTGGTTGCTGGTGGTGCTTGCAGCAGAAGACAAGTATTCAGACCGCTCTCAAAGCTGGCCTACACCACCCTTCCTAGCTCCTGCCCATGCAGTACGGAATTGTGGCTCCTGAACCGCTCTGCAGCCCCTGCTTTCAATGCACGCCTGCACACAGGCTTCAGCAGTCTCGACGTTCATCCTCGCCTCCGCATGGGTCAGAGCTGAGCCCGCCTTCACCAGCCAGCCGCAGACCCAGCGACTGCACTGCTCCATTCCTGCAAAGTCAGTGGCCTCCCTCCACCCAGCTTTTACAGGTAGAATGGCAACCGATGGAAGTGTCCTCGGATGGCGGGAGCAGAGCTAGGCTGTTGGGGGGTGAAGCATGGGAAGCGGAGAGGCTGCTGTGAAGCGTGCACTGCTTCCCACTCAGCTGAGCACAGCCGCAGCCTAGCCTCAGGGCGCACAGCTCCTCAAAGACTCTAAGGACTGCGGCCTTTTGGTAGAGAAGGTGCTCTCTACCTGGCAGAGCCACTGGTAGTCCGTCTGCAGCTGCAGCAGCGCCGTCCCCTCACAGGCCGTCTGCATTGCCTCCCAGCTCACGGCTGCAAACCCAGCTCAGTTTATTGGCTGTTTGTTAGGAGTGCTTGCATCCTGTGGATGGGCGGCAAGTGGGAACCGGGTGCGATGCGGCAGACGTAGGCATTGGCCAGGCTTCGGCAGCGACGGGCTCCTATGGCTGATGGCCAGATAGGAGCAGGCGTCAACGGCCAGTGGCAGTGGGAAGGAGCCGTTCAGCACCCGCTTGACCAGTGCACCTGCGGAGTCGGACTGCAAGTCAGCCCCCATGCAGGTAGGAACCGGGTGCGATGCGGCAGACGTAGGCATTGGCCAGGCTTCGGCAGCGACGGGCTCCTATGGCAAATTGAAGGCTGCTCAAGTCCCCGTCTGCTCTGGCGCTGATGGCCAGATAGGAGCAGGCGTCAACGGCCAGTGGCAGTGGGAAGGAGCCGTTCAGCACCCGCTTGACCAGTGCACCTGCGGAGTCGGACTGCAAGTCAGCCCCCATGCAGGTAGGAACCGGGTGCGATGCGGCAGACGTAGGCATTGGCCAGGCTTCGGCAGCGACGGGCTCCTATGGCAAATTGAAGGCTGCTCAAGTCCCCGTCTGCTCTGGCGCTGATGGCCAGATAGGAGCAGGCGTCAACGGCCAGTGGCAGTGGGAAGGAGCCGTTCAGCACCCGCTTGACCAGTGCACCTGCGGAGTCGGACTGCAAGTCAGCCCCCATGCAGGTAGGAACCGGGTGCGATGCGGCAGACGTAGGCATTGGCCAGGCTTCGGCAGCGACGGGCTCCTATGGCAAATTGAAGGCTGCTCAAGTCCCCGTCTGCTCTGGCGCTGATGGCCAGATAGGAGCAGGCGTCAACGGCCAGTGGCAGTGGGAAGGAGCCGTTCAGCACCCGCTTGACCAGTGCACCTGCGGAGTCGGACTGCAAGTCAGCCCCCATGCAGGTAGGAACCGGGTGCGATGCGGCAGACGTAGGCATTGGCCAGGCTTCGGCAGCGACGGGCTCCTATGGCAAATTGAAGGCTGCTCAAGTCCCCGTCTGCTCTGGCGCTGATGGCCAGATAGGAGCAGGCGTCAACGGCCAGTGGCAGTGGGAAGGAGCCGTTCAGCACCCGCTTGACCAGTGCACCTGCGGAGTCGGACTGCAAGTCAGCCCCCATGCAGGTAGGAACCGGGTGCGATGCGGCAGACGTAGGCATTGGCCAGGCTTCGGCAGCGACGGGCTCCTATGGCAAATTGAAGGCTGCTCAAGTCCCCGTCTGCTCTGGCGCTGATGGCCAGATAGGAGCAGGCGTCAACGGCCAGTGGCAGTGGGAAGGAGCCGTTCAGCACCCGCTTGACCAGTGCACCTGCGGAGTCGGACTGCAAGTCAGCCCCCATGCAGGTAGGAACCGGGTGCGATGCGGCAGACGTAGGCATTGGCCAGGCTTCGGCAGCGACGGGCTCCTATGGCAAATTGAAGGCTGCTCAAGTCCCCGTCTGCTCTGGCGCTGATGGCCAGATAGGAGCAGGCGTCAACGGCCAGTGGCAGTGGGAAGGAGCCGTTCAGCACCCGCTTGACCAGTGCACCTGCGGAGTCGGACTGCAAGTCAGCCCCCATGCAGGTAGGAACCGGGTGCGATGCGGCAGACGTAGGCATTGGCCAGGCTTCGGCAGCGACGGGCTCCTATGGCAAATTGAAGGCTGCTCAAGTCCCCGTCTGCTCTGGCGCTGATGGCCAGATAGGAGCAGGCGTCAACGGCCAGTGGCAGTGGGAAGGAGCCGTTCAGCACCCGCTTGACCAGTGCACCTGCGGAGTCGGACTGCAAGTCAGCCCCCATGCAGGTAGGAACCGGGTGCGATGCGGCAGACGTAGGCATTGGCCAGGCTTCGGCAGCGACGGGCTCCTATGGCAAATTGAAGGCTGCTCAAGTCCCCGTCTGCTCTGGCGCTGATGGCCAGATAGGAGCAGGCGTCAACGGCCAGTGGCAGTGGGAAGGAGCCGTTCAGCACCCGCTTGACCAGTGCACCTGCGGAGTCGGACTGCAAGTCAGCCCCCATGCAGGTAGGAACCGGGTGCGATGCGGCAGACGTAGGCATTGGCCAGGCTTCGGCAGCGACGGGCTCCTATGGCAAATTGAAGGCTGCTCAAGTCCCCGTCTGCTCTGGCGCTGATGGCCAGATAGGAGCAGGCGTCAACGGCCAGTGGCAGTGGGAAGGAGCCGTTCAGCACCCGCTTGACCAGTGCACCTGCGGAGTCGGACTGCAAGTCAGCCCCCATGCAGGTAGGAACCGGGTGCGATGCGGCAGACGTAGGCATTGGCCAGGCTTCGGCAGCGACGGGCTCCTATGGCAAATTGAAGGCTGCTCAAGTCCCCGTCTGCTCTGGCGCTGATGGCCAGATAGGAGCAGGCGTCAACGGCCAGTGGCAGTGGGAAGGAGCCGTTCAGCACCCGCTTGACCAGTGCACCTGCGGAGTCGGACTGCAAGTCAGCCCCCATGCAGGTAGGAACCGGGTGCGATGCGGCAGACGTAGGCATTGGCCAGGCTTCGGCAGCGACGGGCTCCTATGGCAAATTGAAGGCTGCTCAAGTCCCCGTCTGCTCTGGCGCTGATGGCCAGATAGGAGCAGGCGTCAACGGCCAGTGGCAGTGGGAAGGAGCCGTTCAGCACCCGCTTGACCAGTGCACCTGCGGAGTCGGACTGCAAGTCAGCCCCCATGCAGGTAGGAACCGGGTGCGATGCGGCAGACGTAGGCATTGGCCAGGCTTCGGCAGCGACGGGCTCCTATGGCAAATTGAAGGCTGCTCAAGTCCCCGTCTGCTCTGGCGCTGATGGCCAGATAGGAGCAGGCGTCAACGGCCAGTGGCAGTGGGAAGGAGCCGTTCAGCACCCGCTTGACCAGTGCACCTGCGGAGTCGGACTGCAAGTCAGCCCCCATGCAGGTAGGAACCGGGTGCGATGCGGCAGACGTAGGCATTGGCCAGGCTTCGGCAGCGACGGGCTCCTATGGCAAATTGAAGGCTGCTCAAGTCCCCGTCTGCTCTGGCGCTGATGGCCAGATAGGAGCAGGCGTCAACGGCCAGTGGCAGTGGGAAGGAGCCGTTCAGCACCCGCTTGACCAGTGCACCTGCGGAGTCGGACTGCAAGTCAGCCCCCATGCAGGTAGGAACCGGGTGCGATGCGGCAGACGTAGGCATTGGCCAGGCTTCGGCAGCGACGGGCTCCTATGGCAAATTGAAGGCTGCTCAAGTCCCCGTCTGCTCTGGCGCTGATGGCCAGATAGGAGCAGGCGTCGATGGCCAGTGGCAGCGGGAAGGAGCCGTTCAGCACCCGCTTGACCAGTGCGCCTGCGGAGTCGGACTACAAGTCAGCCCCCATGCAGGTAGGAACCGGGTGCGATGCGGCAGACGTAGGCATTGGCCAGGCTTTCGCTGCGAAAACTAATCATTATGAGCGGTTTAGTGCCAATTTTTTAGCCAATTTTCACATGTCTTTTTTGAATTGTTCAAATGTCGACATTTCCAAGAGTTTTCCTTCTTTTAATAATTTCTTATGAATGCCTACAAATGCTTAGGTCGTCATAGCTGAAAAATGCGGCCTTTATTTTCTTTCTAATTTCAATCCATCAAACCATAAGGCAACCAGAGACGGACTATGCTTTTCTCAGATTGGCCCCTGGTTTCTCTAGGCTTCTTCTCTTTGAACCCAAGAAAAACACTTACCCTAAATTACAAGAATTGGCTTGTAGGCGAACCTAAAAGGCCCCCGGCTGCGCCATGGGTTGAATGGAGAGATGCAGTACAAGTTGCGGCTCCTCTTCCTGGGCGCTCTGGCCTGGGGCCAAAGCCGCGTTGAGCTGGAATGGGCGGAGCCCTCCAGCCTGGTCCCCGCCGAGGCCAAGATCAGCCACCTGCGCCTCCAGTACTCCCCGCAGATTGGCGACCTGCCCTATGATGCTGTGCTTCCGCCGGACATCACTAGGTTGCTTTTTCATTTTATCATCTTCCATTTCGCTGAGCCTCTGCACTGCAAGCAATACGTCTCTGTGGCAAAGATGATTGCAGCTCGAAAATATTTTTGCTAGTTAGCACACTTTCACAATCTCAGAGACCAGTTAAACCGTATTTACTTGTCATCGCAAAATAAGGGATAAATAGTCTCGAAATTCATCATCCTTCCCTTTTCATCTTATGTTTCCTTCGCTACTCAAATTGTGTTCTCAACATTTAACTTAGAATTTGAACAATCTAAGAAAATAAAAACATTGTTCAACGCTGTTCATAAATTTTGGTGTTCATAAATTTATGTGTTTTTGAAGTTTAGAACTTAGAAGAAACACAAACATAAGCGAAATAAACCTCAGGGCAGAAACAATTCATAATTAAAATTCGAACGATTATCAGTTGTTGCAGGGGGATTGCTGGGCATTTTCCGACTAACCGAATAAAATTGCCAGTCAAATCTCTAAGCAGCTTTGGCCAAGGTTTGCAGAACAGAGATCGAGAATGCTCTCCCGGCCAGCAACTACAGCGTAGTCCTCACAGCCATTCTAGTAGGCAGCGTCCCTGCTGCTCCCCTGGCCCCGTTCGTACTGCTCAACAACACCTTTGCCTCCAGTCATCCCTCTTCTCTGCTCAACCTGCCTCATCAAACGCATCTCTTCACCCCCCAGGCCCCGACACCCCCCTCATCGAGTCCATCCAGATCAACTGCACCAATGTCACTGTGGACTTTTACCCGCCGGAAGGCGAGTCCATCACCTACTTCGCCGAGTACTATCCCACCCAGTTCCCCCAACAAGTCCCTTCCCCTTGCCGGCTATCTCTTTCGCCTATGTTAGTTGTTGTTATCCATTTAGGTGCGTTTTCTGGAGGAGTTCAATGCGAGCAGCTTCATGCTGCGCCGGCTGCGGCCCTACGTGGAGTACACGCTGAAGTTGAATGCCGTTTACCGGGGGATTCCCTCCCGCTACCCGGCCAACATCACCTTTACTCCTGGCTTTGCTTTGCTTCCAGCAACACTTGACGGATTGGGGCTAAATGATCTGGTGCAGATGTGAACGGGACGAACTGCAACGACAGCATCATTCCCTTTGCACAGCCGCAGGGCGTCAGCGCGGTTCGCGAGGGCCGCTCTCTGCGCATCATGTGGGACAAGCCAGTTGACCCGGGTCTCCCCTCCCTCAAAGGCTCATTAGATGCCTTTTTCTTTGCCTCAGCTGCTTATTCTTTATTCCGCCGCATTTCGTCGTCAGCAGATGAAAAAAGGTTTTGATTATTTTTAGCATTTTTCTGAACTGTTTTGAGCATTAATGACATTTACAACTAGCTACTAATAAATTGAGCTGCAATTGAGCAGATCAACAGAAGTGGTTGTTTGCAGAGTTCGGAGACTACGCTTGCACAGAGTACCAGGTGAACTACACCGTGCAAACGCTGCGCCAGCCCAAGTCCTTCCTCAAAACTGTCCCCGGCAACCGCCAGTACCTCTTCATCAAGCTCCTGCGAAATCACGCACTCCGCGTCATTCTTTCCTCTCCGCCCATTCCTCAAGGGCAAAAGGAAGCTAAGCTGCAGATAGAAGTGACCTGCCTCATCAACGACAGCTTAGCCACAACAGAGCCAGGGATCGGCTTCGCTGACCTCAGAGGTTTCTCCAGCTTTTCCTAGGCCAATTTGATAGGATAAATTATCACACCTAAATTATTCTTTCTGTCATCTTTTTCAAGTCACCAAAATACCTAAATGCGCATAGCTTCGAATAGATCGGTAAAAGGGGACAGAGACAACTTCAGAGACATTTGATTTATAATTTTGTCGTTATTTGTCAATAGAAATTAGCATTCGATGTTCGATCTAATGCTGGCCTGATTGCAGAGCCAGACGCGCCGGAAAATTTCCACGTTGTGGCCAAGCTCACCGACGCCTTCTACCGCTCCTCCATCCTCCTCAACTACACCTGGCCGCCCTACCACGACTTCGCCAAATTCCCTCTCCTCGTCTCCTACTACCCTGCCAGCGTCTCCTATCCCGTTTTTCGTCCCTCCCCTCTCAACCTAAACTCCTACTTCCAGGCCAAGAAGCTGCGCAAGGACATCCAAGTGAACCAGCCGAGGGCCGTGAACGTGAGCGGCCTCAAGCCCAGCAGCGCCTACACCTTCAGCCTCGCCAACGTCAGCTCCTTCGGCTTCAAGTCCCACGCCGCCGAGCTCAAGGGCGAAGTCATGCGTAGGGCCTTTTCTGGCTGGGGGTGGATGAGGAAAGATGATTTCAACTCCACAGCACCCATAATCAGCTCCAACGTGGAGGTAGGCGAAGCGAAGACGACCTCTCTGGAGCTGAAGGTGACGCCCACCACGGAGGAGACGGCCAAGTTCAGCCAGTACCTCCTCATCTTCGACACCGGCGGCAGCAACATCACCACCTCCCGCATCCCCTCCGAGCTTACCAAGTCAAAGCTTTGGCCTTTTTTGCTTCTTCGTGTTTTTACAGCAATTCGTTTGGCCTTTTTTGGACCTATATCAGGCTCACTTGATGCAGGAAAACCTACCGCTACAACAACCTGAACCCTGGGCAGACCTATACGGTGTACCTGTACACGCAGTATCGCAAAGTCCTCTCCCGCCCCGTCATCAAATCTTTTACCACTTGTGAGGAATGCATGGGATGGATAAGAGGTGGATTCTTGGTGAGGTTTGCAGACCCACTTGCCGTTCGAAGAACAATGCCTATTGTCACCAGGGACCTTGTGAAACTCTACTGGGAACCAGAGGATGTCAATGGACGCATGGTTCACCTCTTTTAAAGTCTAGCCGCCAAATCTTGCTAAAAATCAATAACAAAATTTGCTTAAATCTTGCCTCATTTAAACCAATGCCAGACCATTTTGCTAAATTGAAAGCCCGTTTTTGTCGCTGCTTTCTTTTATTCAGGTCAAAGCAGCAGCAGGTATTGCTATGTAACAGAAGCAAATTGTTTCTGCCGAGCCTAGGAGCCGTGAATAAAATAGGCGACTAAAACTTGTCAGATAGACATCGAGTACAAGCTGAGCTACTCCGCCTCCGACGGCTCCAGCGCCGGCCCCATCCTCCTCTCCGCCCAGGCCAACTACACCTTCGCCAACCTTGTGCCCGAGGTTCGCCTCCCTCCTCCACCACCAGCCACCCCAACCCCTCCACGCCTCCCCCTAGGTCTGGTTCACCTTCACCATCGTGGTGGTGATGAGCGGGACGGAGTCGGACTCGGAGACCGTCACCGTCCTCACCGGCTTCAACGGTCCCTCCCGGAAGCCTTGGATGGGGGCTGAGAGAGGGTGATGATGCATTGTTTAGACGCCAAAGTGCCGGTGCTGCGAAGGGTGAGCGCGGAGCGGCTGGAGATCGGCCTGAGGCCGGACTTCTTCAGCGAGTCCAACGGGGAGGTCGTCCGCTATGCCGTCATTGTGGCCGAGGACTATGCCGTACATGCTTCCTCTTTCAAAGCTTTTCACTTCTTGCCCATCTGGCCAAGAGACTGTTTAGAGCACTAAATTAGACATTTGAGCCATTATTTGAGTTTTCCGGAAAACATCAAAAGTCACCAGAAAACCTGCATAGGGCAAAATTGCACGAGTTTTGTTTTTTGGGATGAAATATCCGATCAAATGACATGGAAAAGTATTTCCCTCCATTTCGCTCAATGGCAACCGATATCACTGTTTCCACTTGTTGCCTCATGGTCAAGTTGTGGGATTGAGATGGACATCCTGCCGGAGCGCTACGCGACGTGGTGGGAGGTGCAGGACCAGCCGGTCTGGGGCCCCTACCAGGCCACCCAGGACGACTGGCAGCCATTCAGCCGCAATCGAGAGCTGGTCCTTCTTCGGCTTTTCCTAACTAGCTCTGACAGGAGGAGGCAGGGTCTTGAATTGGCAGGAGATGGGCTTTGTGGTGGGCGGGGAGCGGTGCGAGGAGACGAGGGGCTTCTGCAACGGGCCGCTGAAGCCGGACACGGACTACTACGTCAAGCTCCGGGCCTGCACCAAGGAGTCCATCTGCATGGACACTGACTACTCACGCATGCACACCGACCCTTCCAGTTCATTCTATGCCTTCCTCGCTCTCCCGCGGATCTATGATAGAAGGAATCAATATGAATATGCGCACTGTGTCCTGTCAATGCATGAAGGATGACAGGTCTTGCATTGACAGGTCACAATGCACAGATTCAAAATGATTGTTTTTTTTACCATATAGCCCTGTACACTCGGCCTCATCCCTTCCCTTCCTGCCCCATTTGTTGAGGATCCTCTCAAAGTCTGCCCTTTGATTACAGGCAATCCGGAGAGTCGCATCGAATTCCTCAACACCGCCCCAAGCAGAAGCCTCAGCCTCCTCTGCTCTCTCCTTTTTGCAATCCTTTGTGGCCTGTTTTGAAGCTGGGTAGTTTTGACCAGTCTCCCTTTGCATCACCCGATGGAATGGATGGTCCATGCAATGCTTCTAGCAATTGATGGCGCTTTGTTCTGCCTCGACTCAAGTCTTTCATTTGAAGCCTTGAGTTTTTATTTATCTATGGTCTCATTTGTGGGGGAAACTGGTTTTCAACTCTGTAAAAAAAGTATACAGAATGTGACAGGAGGCAAAATGCATAGAGTTCCATGTCGCTAAATGTCATTGCGATTTGGCATCCATGAAAAAGGGGAAAAGCAAAGCGATGGTTTTGTCTGAAATGGAACAGATGCGAGGTTTTACTGGTGCTTTTACTACTTACTGAAGTTGCAAAATAGGGTGCTAATTGCGTGAGTGAGTGAAGTGAGTGAAGTGAATAAGATTTTTTTTAGTTTTTCGAATTGACTTCTTCAGAACCACAGGTGCAAGTGAAATACATTGCTTTATCTTAGCATTTTGCTTCTCTTACCTTCAAGGAGTTGAATATGGGATTGTTCATTTGAGCAGGGTTAAATACCTTAAATGAATTTTCTTGCGATAAAAACATTTAAAAGCTATTAGATGCGCAATTTGAAAACAAAAACATAAAACATAAGACGAAACAGGGAAAAATTGCGACAAAAAAGAAAAATGCCAAATTTACGCAACACCAAATTTTTGGAACTATTCCTATCGTATCTTCTGAAACTTGTTTTAATATTATTATATTTTGAACTTAGCTTATTCATTAACAACCTGTTGTTGAAAAGGACCCAAGTATTCGTCTGCCCTACTCATTAAAGCATAAATTAGTTCCTTTGCGCCCTCATGCTAAGATTTAGCATCTATTTCTGCTTTTTCTTTTAAAGAAACCTCATTTACGGCTCGTCGCTGTCTCAAGACACCTTTTTCAATCGCCCTATATTTCCTTAGAAGGCAGCAGCCCTTACCAAAGCCAGCAAGAGGGGCAGCATTTTAATTGCGTACCGGAAAAAAGGCCCTCAGCCGCAGGCTTGCATCCCTCTCTGTCTCTACAAGCGCGAGGAATTTCATTAGCCCGCACTTTTTGTTTCCGCCTCCTCCCCTTTCCCGCAACTCCCCTGCGCGCCAGCTGAAACTCAATTGGCAATCTTTAGGGGGCAGGAAAATGATGGGCACCCTTCTGCTGCTAGTCGGACTGATGCTTGTACAGAGCTGCGCAGGCTATCTGTTTGGCGGGGAAGCAGACCGCTACGCCCTGCAAGGCCACCTCAATCCGGACAAGTACCGCCTCGTCAGGCTCAGCTCCAAGCCCGCGCCCTGGGGCAAGGCCTCCATGAAGCATAAGTGGGGGAGGAGGTGAGGAGTGGAATAGGAGAGATGGAATGGAAGAATTTGCAGGAAGGAGCTGGGCAAGATGCAGCTGCAGAAGTGCATCTGCTACGGCTGGCCCTACCCCATGCCCTGTCCCTGCGGCATGGCCTACTGATCTCCTTCCCACCCCTTTGCACTGGCTGACACTCTTTCAGTGATCGCTGCTATTGGCAGCATTTTTACAGGATTGGCAATAAATGCGAAGAGGATGACTGGAGAGAGGGAGCACTGAAAATGATTGGCGGAGGCATATAGACGCAATCAAGCTGGCGGGATTGCCCCAAAGGAGGCAGCAGCAGTAATGAGGTCAAGAAGAGGCCTGGTGGCCTGGAAGGGATTGGAGGGAACTGGTCAGCTCTGGCGTTAAGTGGGCAAAGGTCGCGCGGCGTGCCTCTGATAATCCGACGCAATGGCCTGCGAAATTGGGCCGGTCCCTGCTCTTTGCCAGGCTCGCTTTTTCACCCAGCCCCATCTATCTTTCAAGCTGCTCTATCTGTCGCACTGTGCCTGGCCAGATATTTGCACTGCTGAAACATGCTGCTGCTTCTGCTCCTGGTTCCCCCAACCTTGTCTACTTCCACAGCGGAACCGGATGGGTTGTCCAACCTCCGTGGAAAGTTTCCATAGGTGTGCTCAAGTTGCGATGGCTTCAGGGGTCCAGTGTGTCTATTCTCCGACGACAACTTCCGACTGCGCCCGCTGAAGCTGAAGCCCGGCCACACGCACAGACTGAGAGGCCGGGTGCACAAGTGCACCGAGTACTAGCGCTCATTGGCCACTAGAATCAGGTGGAAACCTGATAGAGTGGGGTTTTGAGGTGGACCTACTCCTGCTCTGCTGGTGAGTACGGGGAGCCAGAGGGGAGTCGCCAGGGTGCACCGATCCCATTCTGCCCTCCTTCTACAGATGCCTCGGACAGTGTACCTGCAGATTGATCTAATTTAGCCGAATCCTATGATAGGCTGGCAGCAGTTTCCAGGGCTACGGGCCTGCTCCAACCATCGTCACGCCAGAGCTTCTCGGCATCAGCATCGTTCCGGAGCCGTTCGATAATGCCCTTCCCTATGGCGAGGTCAGCATTGCTTTATTTTAATAGCTCTATATGGGGGCTCAGGCAATCTCTAGCCCTTTCGCTTCATTCCAAAAACAATTTGAGCCAGACAACGACCTCGTGGAGCTGGAGTCACCACCGCTGCTGCCTCTCTCCCCACTCCCACCCCTCCCTCCACCCCCACCCCCGCCACAGCAGGAGGAGATGTCCTACTGGCGCAATCGCTGGAGCCTGGAAGGGGAAGAGCCGCAGGACATCCGCCTCCCCTTCGCCAGCGGCCCAGGTCTGGCCCCCGCCCGAGCACCCTCGGACAGCACCGCCATCCATGCACCTGCACCTCCACCGCCTCCCCTGCGCACCCCTCTTCCGCACTACTTCATGATTGACTACAAAGCTCTGCTGGGTCTGCCACAGGCTGAGAGGAAATGGTTCCCAGGGCGAAAAGGGAAAACACCTTGAGGAGGGAAGCCAGCCATCCCCCTCTACCTGAACACGGAGAAGCCCATGGCCTACCGCCTCAGCATGGCCGCCATGGCTCGCACCCCCGCCTTCAAGGAGGTCAAACTGCTGGTGGACGCGCAGGACTTCATCAAGTTTTCTGACACCCTCCCCTAGCCGCCGAATCTAAGGAGTGCCTCTTCCAAGGCGAAGCGCGGCAGAGGAGCTGCTGAAGCGGTGCGCGGAGGGCTGCGAGTGGGTGGAGCTGCGCTGCACTCCGCTCTCCCGGGAAGCGGACCTCTGCCAGCTGCTGCAGCGGACCAACAAGGGCCTGCCTTGTGCGGAAGTCTATCATGTTCCACCTAGCCAGCCTTTTCTCCTAGCCAGTTGCCTAATTAAAAGTAGGGTTGGATTAGGAGCGCTTCAATCTGAGCGAGCCCTTCCGCTCGATTGTGGTGCCGACAGGGGTGGAGGGGCGGCGGCAGATGAACCTGGCCGTGCTCAAAGGGACCCCGGAAGGCTGGCTGGCCTACGACGTGGATGAGTGCGACGGGGAGTGCGCCTGCCGTCGCTACTGCCTATTTCGAAGCAGCAGCAGTCACATGGTGCCTTTTTCATCTTCTGGCACCCATTTAACGGATCAAATATGGCCTAGACAAAGATGGGATTGAGTTTCTGGACCAAAGTTGTTCTGGACAAGAACAAGGGATTGGAGGTCCACATCCTTCGCGAGGGGACCACACGTGAGATTGGAGGCCAGAAACGGCTGCAGTGCCAATTCTCCGCCCTGTCCAGCCGGGAACAGGAGCGAGGGCCAGGTAGCAGATGGGAGATGTTTGAGGAGGCCTCTCAGCCGCCCACTCCAACCGCTGGCCCCCTGACCAGAGTCAGCAAGAGGCCGAGGCCAACCGGGCGATCACATAAGCCTGTGAAGGATGTGTTGCTGAGTGCGGACGGGGATCTGCTGGCTGCCCCGTTGCCCTTCCCCGTTGTTTCTGTTTACCACGGTGAATGGTGAGGGAATCGGATTAATCTATATAGAAAGCGGAATAAGCAACGCCACCTTGCTCCGATCTCGGCAACTTTCTAGAATTATCAGGTTGAGCGAAGAAGGAATTTGTAACTGCTGCCAATATCTGGGCGGCCTGACAAAACTAGCACAATTGTTTGAAGGTACCAGCAAAATGAACCTACATGCATGATGCAAAAATTCAGTTAAAGTTTAGAAAAACATTGATTAAAGCTTGCTTGTACTTTTGAGACATTTAGAATTTAGGTTTTTTAGGAAAGATTGAATAGAAATAAGTTTTGCAGAAAATATATGCCGCGCAATCTTTCGTTATTTTTTGAGACATAAACTTGGCTCCAACTTGAATAAAAAAGTAGGCATAGAGGTTGTGGCGATAAATCTTGTGCTGGTGGCGATAAATCTTGTAGCTCATTATTTTTATATCCTAAGGTAAAAGATTTCTGAAAAGGCAAGATGATGCATGAAAATTTTATTGGAAGGCTCATTTCTACGTTTTTTATGACTTTTATGCAAAACATGTTTTCGAAACTAAACGGTTCAATACTAACAAGTATATGGCGCAAAGCGCAATAGGTGACCGCGGAGCATCTTAACATGTAGCAAAATCCTAAAATTAAGCAAAAGGAAAAGTCTGTGGTTTCTCAACCAAATTCAAAAGTAAACACATATTTAGAATCAGCAGTTATGAATTGTGAACAAAACAAGTATATGGCGCAAAGCGCAATAGGTGACCGCGGAGCGCATCCTATATATGAATTTTTGAATTTTGAATTTTGAACACAATATGAATGCATGGAATTTTGTCACTCAAGAGAATAAGTCTGTGGTTTCTCAACCATTTTCGAAAGTAAGCACAGATTTGGAATCGCTATATATGACTTGTGAACAAAAAAACTCAAGTCCTCTGTTCAATTCTTAGCCGTTGCACCATATAGGTAAATTGGGGCGTAGCCATTACGACTCTTTTGTCTATTTGCTTACACATTGTCTTCAAGGGCTTCTACCAGGCCATGGTGTACAAGCAGCTCATCATCAACTTTGTCTTGGGGCATTTTACAGGGTTTTTGGCCTCAATAACAGCACCATATAGGTAAATTGGGGCGTAGATTACCAATCTTTTGTCCATTTGCTTACACATTGTCTTCATGGGCTTCTACCAGGCCATGGTGTACAAGCAGCTCATCATCAACTTCGTCTTGGGGCATTTTACAGGGTTTTGGCCTCAATAACAGCACCATATAGGTAAATTGAGGCGTAAATTACGAATCTTTTGTCCATTTGCTTACACATTTTCTTCATGGGCTTCTACCAGGCCATGGTGTACAAGCAGCTCATCATCAACTTCGTCTTGGGGCATTTTAAGGGGTTTTTGGCCTCAATAACCGCACCATATAGGTAAATTGGGGCGTAGATTACGAATCTTTTGTCCATTTGCTTACACATTGTCTTCATGGGCTTCTACCAGGCCATGGTGTACAAGCAGCTCATCATCAACTTCGTCTTGGGGCATTTTAAAGGGTTTTTTTGCCTCAATAACTGCATCATATAGATAAATTGGGGTGAAGATTACGAATCTTGTGTCCATTTGCTTACACATTGTCTTCATGGGCTTCTACCAGGTCATGGTGAACAAGCAGCTCATCATCAACTTCGTCTTGGGGCATTTTAAAGGGTTTTTGGCCTCAATAACTGCATCATATAGATAAATTGGGGCATAGATTACGAATCTTGTGTCCATTTGCTTACAAATTGTCTTCATGGGCTTCTACCAGGCCGTGGTGAACAAGCAGCTCATCATCGACTTCGTCTTAGGGCATTCTTAAGGATTTTTTGCCTCAAACTCTGCACCATATAATTAATTTTGGGCATAACTTACGAATCTGCGGTCCATTTGCTTTCACCTTGTCATCATTGCCTTCTACCAGGCCATTAACTTTATCCTAAAGCATTGTACATATTCGGCTTCTGGTGGTTTTTTGGGCCTTTGGCTGTTCAAAGTGGATGAAATTACTGAAATTGTGAATCTCCGCTTCAGTGTTTTTTCTCTCTTAGCTGGTTTCTTAAAAATAGCTTGGGCATAAAGGTGATGAAATTTATTTGATTCATCTTATCATGAAACTAGCTTGGGCCATAAGGTGGTGAAATTAAATCTGACACTCTTATCAGGAAAATATGCTTACTAAATTTTGAATTTTACTAAAGAGCTAAGAGAGCCCAGGAAATTTTGGCCACCCTACGATTATTGTTTGGGTAGAGCTATAAAAAAAACTAAACATAAGTTAACATTGAGCAAAAAATATGCATTATAATGAAAAAGAAATATTTTGAATAATTTTCTAATATTTTCCCAGTTTTCGTTTTTGCTACCAACATTAATTTCATATAATGGAAATTTAAATGCAAAGATTTTGTGCAAATCAATTATAATATTTATGATTTACTCTAACCTCTCATAAATTTAAAAAAGAACAATGGTGAAAATTATCTGGGCTCTCTTAGCTCTTTAGTAAAATTCAAAATTTAGTAAGCATATTTTCCTGATAAGAGTGTCAGATTTAATTTCACCACCTTATGGCCCAAGCTAGTTTCATGATAAGATGAATCAAATAAATTTCATCACCTTTATGCCCAAGCTATTTTTAAGAAACCAGCTAAGAGAGAAAAAACACTGAAGCGGAGATTCACAATTTCAGTAATAGCTTTCAGGAAAAAAAAAGTATGTCCAGATCCGTTGAGAATTCGCCCGTGCCCAGCACTTGCAGATATTGGGCTGGCGCGAGGGAGTGTAGCGACCGTCAGCGCCCAGCCCCTCTTTTCGACCTAGGTGTACGTTTTTGGGGTTATATTGCTAGATCTTTATTTTGATAAGGCTCTAGCTCGTCACAGGGAGTTTCAATCTTTCTAATTCTTTTTGCATTGGAAAGAGCATCATCAAATTGACCAAAACTCGCGAGAAATCGCTGAAAAGTTGCAGAATTGTAGTAAATTTTGTAAAAAACCATTTGTCCGAACTCCGACTCCTCCTCCTCCTCCTCCTCCTCCTCCTCCTCCTCCTCCTCCTCCTCCTCCTCCTCCTCCTCCTCCTCCTCCTTCTTCTTCTCCGCATCTATTCAATGGACGATAGTAGGTATTCATTTCTTCCCCCACACACCCCCCCCCCCCCCCGGGTCCTTGGGCCTCATGTATTGACTTTTATTCATAAGTCTTCAGTTAAGCAGCTATGCATATTCATCCGTGGTGTAGTGGTCTACGCGATTAAACAGCTGGTTGAAGCTGGGAGGTTCGAATTCTTCTTAGGCAATCATTTTTATTTTGGAATCTTTAAGTTGAAAAAACAACTGGTACCATCGGCAGGTCAAAATTAGAGCTCTTTTCTCCCAAAAATCGATTGCTCTAAGCATAAATCATGAAAATTTCACAAAAATATGTTAGTTTGCCAATAAATTTGAATTGAATTTTTGCGCGGCCGCAGGCCGCCTGCCGCGGAGGGCAGGGCAGTCAGAGCTCCGGAGGCCGGAGGGCATGGGTGCGGAGGCCCCGGAGCGTAGCCTAGCATGCGAAGCATGCTAGGCGAAGCATAGGGGCCGTAGCACCCGTGCCCGGAGGCCGGAGGAGCTCTGGCGCCCTGCCCGAAGCGGCGGGCGGCCAAGGCCAGCTTAAGCAGTTACCCCATTTTTGCGTCCGTCTGTCCGCATATATATATTCTATAATACGCGTGATAAATGCCTTTGCGCAGTCTGGATTCTCAACATTTCTTGGCATATGATAGCATTTTGTATAGAACTCAGCGAGTTTAGCAAAATATCACCGCTCGTTCTCGCAGTTTTTCCTTAAAAATAAGTTATGATTAAAAACGTGTCAAATTTTGCAATTTTTGCCCCTTTTTTGACTTTACTCCTTTGCAGCTCATTCAATTCTTAACATTTCCTGGCGGACTTTTTTTTAAATTCAAGGCAAATATATTCTGTTTAGGAATATCTCTTTACTTTATTGACTTTTTGAAATTATGTTAATGAAAAAGCCCAATGAGTAAAGCCAATTTTCGCGATTTGGGCTCTACTTGGGTATCTGATATTTCAAGGCCATTATAAGGGGAACATTTTAGCAACAATTTGTGTGTGTTCTATTTGCTGATATACAGTTTCTTGTGATTAAGTTCACGTGGTTTTGAATGTGGCTGGTATACAGTGATCAGAGGCATTTCAAGCCTGGAGTTACAGTGCCTATGTCGTTGTCAATTTTAAAAAAGCGTTGAAACTGCTGTTAGCATGTACCTACATTTTCAGCATGTAGTTTATTACCGGATCTGGTGCAATAGGGCAGTGCATGATTATCGTGTACCAAAGCCACCAACAAAAGTGGCTGCGCGAAGCGCGGCCACTGACTTATATTACTAGTATATATATATATGTGTGGTTCCGGGGCCCGTACTCCGCGGTTTTTCAACGAAATTGGCTGATTTTTTGCATGAAGGTCCGACTGGGTGGTATCTCCAGGCCATTTTTTGCGCTTGACGTAATTTTGCGTTTTTCGCCCAAAACTCAATTTTTTGATGTTTCAAAGTACAAAAATTTATAAATCACTGGTTTTTCAACGAAATTGGCTGATTTTTGGCAGGTACGTCCGTCGAGGTGCTATCTTGAAGCTGGCAAAAGGAATTTCCGAAATATTTGTTATTTCTCAGTTTATGGTCAAAAACCTAAAATCTTGATGTTTCAAAAATTCGAACATCCATAAATCAATGGTTTTCCAATGAAATCAGTTGAATTTTGGCATGAACGTCTGCCATGGTGATATCTAGAAACTGTTAAAAGGAATTTTTGAAAAATTTATTATTTCTTGATTTAGTTAAAACCCAAAATCTTGATGTTTCAAAAATTCGAGCATCCATGGTTTTCAAAAAAATTAGCTCAATTTGGGTGAGAGGCTTATTTGTAATTAAACCAGCTGATTTTGACTTGTTTACTTGGAACAAAGGCCGCGCATCTTGGCAATAGCCGAGAATACCTTGTTGATTTTCGAATTTTTCTTTTTGTTATATTTTTTAAATAATTATGTTTTTTATTTTTTTAAATTTTTTATCCATTAATATCTTAATATATTTTCGATTCTTTTATGTTTGTTATAATTTTTTAATGAGTTTATTTTTTTTATTTATTTTCCATATATTACAAAACAAGTATATGGCGCAAAGCGCAATAGGTGACCGCGGAGCGCATCCTTTATATGATACTTTGCAACTCAAAAATCTAGCCTGTGGTTTCTCAACCAATTTCAAAAGTAAGCACCTATTTAGAATCGAAATATAAGACTAGTGAACAAAAAAAGCAACTCTTCTGTGCAATTCTTAAGACTTCAGGTACTACAGTGCAAAAACCGCATATTGCAATTTTCTAACTTTCTACCCAGAAAAGTAATGTTTTAAATGCTTCGGGACCAGTTCCACCCCTCCAGATCTTCCTAAAATGTTATTACCTTTCAGCAAAAAAAAGTTTGTCCAAATCCGTTCCACCCCAGTTCCAGTTCCACCCCTCCAGATATTCTTGAAATTTAATTACCTTTAAGCAAAAAAAAGTTTGTCCAAATCCATTGAGAATTCGCCATTTCTCAACCGACCCCATTTTTCAAAATTTCTACCCAAAAAGTTATGTTTCCTATGCTCCGGGACCAGTTCCACCCCTCCAGATCTTCCTAAAATGTTATTACCTTTCAGCAAAAAAAAAGTTTGTCCAAATCCGTTGAGAATTCGCCATTTTTCAACATAGCCCATTTTTCAAACTTTCTACCCAAAAAAGTAATGTTTCAAATGCTCCGGGACCAGTTCCACCCCTCCAGATCTTCCTAAAATGTTATTACCTTTCAGCAAAAAAAAAGTTTGTCCAAATCCGTTGAGAATTCGCCATTTCTCAACATACCCCATTTATCAAAAGTTCTACCCAAAAAGCAATGTTTCAAATGCTCCGGGATCAGTTCCGCCCCTCCAGATCTTCCTAAAATATTTTTACCTTTCAGGAAAAAAAAAGTTTGTCAAAATCCGTTGAGAATTGAGCATTTTACAGCATACCCCATTTTTCAACCTTTCTACCCAAAAAAGTAATGTTTCAAATGCTCAAATTCCGGGTCTACCCCTCCAGATCTTCCTAAAATAGCATTACCTTTCAGGAAAAAAAAAGTTTGTCCCAATCCGTTGCGAATTTGCCCGTTCCCAGCATTTCCAGGAACATATATATATATAACTGGTACCATCGGCAAGCCAAATGTGGGTCTCTTTTCTCCAAATTTTGTAATTGCCTCGAGCAAAAAGTCAAGGAAATACATCTACTACTAGTGGAATCTGCTGCTTGGACAGTTGCATTTTGTTTTTGGCGCGCAGTTCAGTGTCTCTTTCCATGCGCGCCCAAAAACAAAATGCAGATGACGCAGCAGATTCCACTAGTAGTAGATGTATTTCCTTGACTTTTTGCTCGAGGCAATTACAAAATTTGGAGAAAAGAGAACCACATTTGGCTTTCCGATGGTACCAGTTATTTCTTCCACTTTTAATATAGCATAAAATGTATAAATACAATTTTATATTATTTTATAATATATGAAAAAAAATAAACTCATTAAAAACATAACAAACATAAAAGAATCAAGAATAATTTAAGATATTTTTGGATCAAAAAATAAATAATAAATAAAACTTAAAAATATAACGAAAAGAAAAGATTCGAAAATCAAAAATACAATTTAAATTTATTGGCAAAATAACATATTTTTGTGAAATTTTCATGATTTATACTTAGGGTAATCGATTTTTGGGAGAAAAGAGCTTTAATTTTGACAAAAATACAATTAAAAATGTATTGGCAAATTAACATATTTTTGTGAAATTTTCATGATTTATATTAGGGCAATCGATTTTTGGGAGAAAAGAGCTCTTATTCTGACCAGCCGATGGTACCAGTTGTTTTCTCAACTTAAAATTTCCAAAATAAAAATGATTGCCTAAGAAGAATTCGAACTTCCCAGTTTCAACCAGCTGTTCAACCGCTTAGACCACTACACCACTGGTCCACATGCATCAATGTTTAACTGAAGACTTATGAATAAAAATCAATACATGAGGCCCAAGGACCCGGGGAGGGGGGTGAGTGGGGGATGAAATGAATACCTACTATCGTCCATTGAATAGATGCGGAGAAGAAGAAGAAGGAGAAGGAGAAGGAGAAGGAGGAGGAGTTCGGACAAATGGTTTTGAGTGATTTTCTCACGAATTTTGCCAATTTTTGATGATTTCTCGCGAGTTTTGGTCAATTCAATGATGCTCTTTCCAATGCAGAAAGAATCAGCACGATTGGACATTTCTATGAAGCGTAAAATCCTTATCAATTTTAAGATCTAGCAATAACCCCGAAAACGTACACCTGGGTCGAAAAGAGGGGCTGGGCGCTGACACTTCGCTAACGCTCCGTTCGCGCCAGCCCAATATACACAAATATATATATATATATATATATATATATGAGGACAAAAGTTGAGTAACCTCTATAGACCGCGGAGCAACCCTTCGGGCCGCTCCGCGGTCAAAAATAAATTTTTATTTATACATTTCATACTATATTAAAAGTGGAAGAAATAACTGGTACCATCGGCAAGCCAAATGTTGGTCTCTTTTCTCCAAATTTTGTAATTGCCTCGAGCAAAAAGTCAAGGAAATACATCTACTACTTGTGGAATCTGCTGCGTCATCTGCATTTTGTTTTTGGGCGCGCATGGAAAGAGACACTGAACTGCGCGCCAAAAACAAAATGCAACTGTCCTAGCAGCAGATTCCACAAGTAGTAGATGTATTTCCTTGACTTTTTGCTCGAGGCAATTACAAAATTTGGAGAAAAGAGACCAACATTTGGCTTGCCGATGGTACCAGTTATACATATATATATATGAGGACAAAAGTTGAGTAACCTCTATAGACCGCGGAACGGCCCTTCGGGCCGCTCCGCGGTCAAAAATATTGTTTATTGTTACAAAACACATGAGTTTATTTGAAGGGTTGTTTTGATTTTTGCTGAGTTTTAGATCAAATTTCTGCAATAAAGTATTTTATTGGTTCTTTAGAAGAAGCAACACACCAATTAATGCTCAGTAAATCAGAAGTTTTTTGCCTGCGCCAAAGTAGCACATTGATTGATGTTTACTCCATAATGCACGTGTTTGAAAAACAGAGTAGCAAACGAAGTGGTACTCTAAATGAGAAAAGAGAATCATTTGCGGCTAGATCACGTTGTCCGCGTCAAGTAGCCTGTTGATGGCCCCTGGGAAGAGCCTTCGCCACCCACCCGCAACCTCTGTCGGAAACTGCCTCTTGTAGCCCTGCACCCGGCCCCCCGCCCCCAACTCCTCCCCCCACACATCTATGGACTGATTGGCTCCGACTATCACATACGCCAATATGGCTGTCCTGCAGAAGAGGAATCCATAGGCGACACTCTTGCTAACAGTGCCTCCTTTGACTCACCCAGACTAGGCCTCCAAGAATCGCGCCCTTCAATCAGGGCAAAGTGGCCGTCTCTCTGACAATTAAGCCTGTTTACCAGGCCCTTGCTTTCTTGCCCTTGCCAGTCTGTCCAGGGCCGCTTCAAGCATGGACGATGAGTGCCAGCTTTGGTAGAGTGGATGCTCAACTAAGCCAGTTTCCAATGTCACTACCTTGATTTCGGTAGATTGTGTGATTAATAGTATTAAAGCATAAATTAATGTATTTGTTTTGAAACTTTGAAAATCTGGTTAGATTATCAGTTGGCTAAATGTATTGATTTTTGTTCTCGCATGATGTAAATAGTAGGTCGGATGCATGCAATTGGGAGGAAATCTATTGAAAAATGAAAAGCGGAAATCAGGTGGAAGAAGAGCTGGGGCTATTTGAAGCATTTAATAGATCTTGGCGAAGCAAATGAGCTCCATTGCCCGGTTTTGCTTGAAATTAGCTGATTATTGGGCCTACTCACCCTAGTCATGTTTCAAAATGGCTCAGTGGACAGCGACCACATTTCAAATTGGCATCATTGCAAAGATAAAACAAGAAAACGTTGCTCTTTATTAACTGAAAGTGTTGTTTTCAAGTACTAACCAGGCCCGATGACGCATAACTTCGCATATCGGATGCCGTTTAGACCACTCGGCCACTCGCCCGGAACAAAAGTTTAAATGCCCACCCAATCTTTTCTTTCTAAACGCTTGGCAAATAAACATTGCGAATCATAAATGATTTCATTGGCAAGATCAAGTTCCGTGGATTTTTTTTAAAAAAAGATCATCAAACTTGGTTGAAGTGGGGCTGAGATATAGGCATTTAAAGGAAGCCAGTTCTAAAATCGGGGCTCTACCGAAATCCGTGCCCCCTCCAAAGCCCAAACAGAAGTTGAGCCTCCATGTTAAAGATACTGGCATCATCCTCCATGCTTCAAGCATGGCGGATTTCAACTTAACTGCTGAATGAGTGAGCAGCAGCATTACTGACAGTTTTTACGCCAATTAATGCGATTCGTGCTCCATTACGAACTTTGTACCCGTTTTGGCTAACTTGCCTTTTTTCCTATTCCTGTTGTGACCTGGGGAAATTTTTAAGGACGATTAAGGGCAGAAAATATTCGGTTTTTGACCTACGGAGGGAAGGAGGGAAAAGACACGTGCGTGGCTGATGGGATGTCAGATGGGTCATAGGGCCTGGCTTTTGATTAGATACTCTAGTAACCAAGAACATCCACAGGCGTCTGCCTTTTTCTCCCTTACCCGTACCTCATGGCACTGCCATTAGTTCCAGACATGTCACAGCTTAGATGGGACAAATCTATCTCTTCCCAAAGGCCCCAGGCTACAGTTTGCTTAGATAAAAGAATAATCAGTCTCTCTTTGGCCCTCTTAGGCATGTTCATTAGTTCATGACTCGTCAGCGTCTCGCCTTCTTCAAATAGAATCCTTTAAGACTACCTTCTCAAAGTGCCTATCATGCAATATCTATGCATTGATGAGACCTTAGCAAAGCCAAAGCCTGTCTTGGCCCAACTTTAGGATCTCAAAACGCAGCTTATCCTTTTTCAAAATTTCTAAATTTTTGTCTTCCTTCAAACTAGAACACACACTTAAACCGAACTAGAACAAATGTAGGCAACAAAATCCCCGTAACACAACAGGAAAGCATCTTCTAGTTCCGGAAATTGCTGAAGTAAGGTTAGCAATAAATGCCAAGCCTCAACTATCAATTTGGCAGCATTCTTCATTGGGGGAGCGTGGGCAGAAAATGGGAACCGAGCGGCGCCAGGCGCTGGTGGGAGAAGAGGCGGTGGCGGAGATCAAGCGATGGTCGGAGACGACGACCTGTCACGGCTGCGCGGACTTCACCAAGAACCACTCCGTCGCGGCCAAGGTTTGGCGGAGCGTAGGCCTCACCTCGGCTGCCTGGCTATCAGAGGGAATGGGCAGGTGTGCTGGGCGCTGATGATCACGGCGGCGCTGTCCCAGATCCTGCTCTCCGTCCAGGCCTTTGTCCAGGACTACGCCACCGGCGACCTGTGGGCCACCAGCGTCACCTATCTGGGTATCCACTCCCTGCCTTTCCTTTTGGCCATACAAGGACTGCCTGTAAGGCTTTGGGCTGAAAAAAGTTTGATTTGAAAACATGGCCAATAGATGGCTATTGCCACTGGTTGTAGAGCCGGTGGATGGGCTGGTGATGCCGAACGTGACGCTGTGCCCGCTGGGGAGCGCCAATCGGACGAAGGTGGCGGAGAGCGAGATCAGCGAGGCTGCCTTCCGCTTCATCTACTACTCCTACCAGGCCATGCAGGACCAGAGGGCAGTTCTTTTACTCGCCTCCAGCCCTGTAGTCGACTCCGCCTCCGGAGGCGACTTCAATGTTTTCAAAAGCGGAGGCGAGTAAAAGAACAAGTCACAGCCGCCTCCGCTTTAAAATGGCTCCAGTTCTTTTACTCACCTCCGGAGGCGGAGTCGACTCCACCTCCGCGGAGGCGGCTATGACTTGAGTTCTTTTACTTGCCTCCGGAGGCAGAGTCGACTCCGGAGGTGGCTGAGGGCTGTTCTTTTACTCCCAATTTGGAGGCGGAGTCGACTCCGCCTCTGGCCAAAAAGCGGAGGCGACTTGAAGCTCCCTCCGCCTGGCTGGAGGCGACTTTTCTAAGGGGGAAAACAATGAAAAAGGGAAAGAAGGGAAGCGAGATAAGGGAAAGACTGGAAACGAGGAAGGGAAAGAAGGGAACAGAAAGAGAAGAATAGAAAAAACAGTTTAAAAAGAACAAAAAAGTCAAAAGAACGGAAAAGAACAAAGAAAAGCAGAAAAGCGCATAGAGAAGTAGATGCCCAAGCAGAGTGTGAAAATGCGCATAGCTTTTGTCTTAAATCCCCCGAAATAACTTGCATCACATTTTCTTGAAATTGCAGCCAGAAAACGTCTGCCTAGCCTGTAGTGCCTATGAATGGCGAGGAATGCACTGTCCTCGTTGAGCTAATCCGTCATCATCTAGACACCATCCTCGGCAAAATCAACAACGCCTGTCTAACCTGACGAAGGCTCAAGCCCGGACGGAGCATGGATGGATGATCCGTCCTTCAACTGGCGGCGGTTTCGACTCTGCCGCCAGTAAAAGAACAGCCCTCCTCCAGACAAGTGTCGGCGGAGGCGCCACTGCTTGGCGGCAGCTTTGAGTAAAAGAACAGCCTTCTGCCAGCTGTCGGTGGGAGGGCCGACGGTAGTAAAAGAACTGATAAGTGTCGGCGGAGGCTCCTCCGCCCCTAGCGGTGGAGGCGCCACCGCCTCCGCGAAAAAGAATTGCCCTCAGATCACCCGCAACCGCATATTCCGCAACCAGCTCAACATCTCCCACCACCAGTCCGGCCCAATTTCATCCCCTATCTCCAGGGCTGACAGGCTTGGCGAGTTGGCAGGAATCGAGCAGCCTTTGAGGCCTACGCTGAGAAGCGGCCGGACATGCAGCAGATGCGAGCCGCGGTGCAGACCTATCTGGACTCTTGTGAAGGAACCTTCAAGTGAGACTGCTTTGGGAGGGCATTTTGCAGTACAGGGCTGGGCAATTGGCAGACGTTGCACAATGGCCGGTGAGCTGTTCGACTGCTGCGCCAACGTGGTCCAGTCCATCTCAGCCGATGGGATCTGCCTCACCCTCAGCCCCCGCGCCGACCTCGCCAACCACAGCCTCGTCCAGGACGCCTCCGGTTCTCGCACACTCCACCTGCCCCAGTCACAGCGCCAGGGGAGCGCTTGAAGGCGGTTTGCTTGGAAGCCCAGACTACGGCCTCAAACTCCTCCTCAACTCCGGCGTGGAGGACCAGAGCCGCTTCGAGAACCTCGACTCCGGCTTCACCCTACACCTCAACTTTGCCGTCAACGACGAAGTCCACGTATTCTCCCCCCCCCCCATCCTCCTTCTTCTTCAGCTGAGTATGTGTCCTGCAATCAGATCACGGACCCCATCGCCCTGTCCCCCGGCAGCCATGTGTGGGTGGGTGTGCGACAGGTGGAGGACGCTTTCCGCCCCTCCCGCTCCGTCTACAAGTTCCTCTACGCCCAGCCCCTGCCCTGCGTCATTGCCGCCAAGCAGAGCCTCAACTACACTCGTGGTCTTTCTTCTGCCTCTCAGCTTCTCAAACCATGACCGTCGCTCAGGAGCATCTACAGCCATATTCTCCTATGCTCTTCTTGACATGCCCTCTTCCAGCGGCCCTGCAACTGCACCAAGCTCGCCTCCCTCCAGCCCCAGTGGCGCCCTTGCTCAGTGCTGGAGGCCATGCCCTGCACCATGACCGTCGCTCAGGAGCATCTACAGCCATATTCTCCTATGCTCTTCTTGACATGCCCTCTTCCAGTGGCCCTGCAACTGCACCAAGCTCGCCTCCCTCCAGCCCCAGTGGCGCCCTTGCTCAGTGCTGGAGGCCATGCCCTGCACCATGACCGTCGCTCAGGAGCATCTACAGCCGTATTCTCCTATGCTCTTCTTGACATGCCCTCTTCCAGCGGCTCTGCAACTGCACCAAGCTCGCCTCCCTCCAGCCCCAGTGGCGCCCTTGCTCAGTGCTGGAGGCCATGCCCTGCGCCATGACCGTCGCTCAGGAGCATCTACAGCCGTATTCTCCTATGCTACCAAAAAACTTCTTGACATGCCCTCTTCCAGCGGCTCTGCAACTGCACCAAGCTCGCCTCCCTCCAGCCCCAGTGGCGCCCTTGCTCAGTGCTGGAGGCCATGCCCTGCGCCATGACCGTCGCTCAGGAGCATCTACAGCCATATTCTCCTATGCTCTTCTTGACATGCCCTCTTCCAGCGGCTCTGCAACTGCACCAAGCTCGCCTCCCTCCAGCCCCAGTGGCGCCCTTGCTCAGTGCTGGAGGCCATGCCCTGCGCCATGACCGTCGCTCAGGAGCATCTACAGCCATATTCTCCTATGCTCTTCTTGACATGCCCTCTTCCAGCGGCCCTGCAACTGCACCAAGCTCGCCTCCCTCCAGCCCCAGTGGCGCCCTTGCTCAGTGCTGGAGGCCATGCCCTGCGCCATGACCGTCGCTCAGGAGCATCTACAGCCATATTCTCCTATGCTCTTCTTGACATGCCCTCTTCCAGCGGCTCTGCAACTGCACCAAGCTCGCCTCCCTCCAGCCCCAGTGGCGCCCTTGCTCAGTGCTGGAGGCCATGCCCTGCACCATGACCGTCGCTCAGGAGCATCTACAGCCATATTCTCCTATGCTCTTCTTGACATGCCCTCTTCCAGCGGCTCTGCAACTGCACCAAGCTCGCCTCCCTCCAGCCCCAGTGGCGCCCTTGCTCAGTGCTGGAGGCCATGCCCTGCGCCATGACCGTCGCTCAGGAGCATCTACAGCCATATTCTCCTATGCTCTTCTTGACATGCCCTCTTCCAGCGGCTCTGCAACTGCACCAAGCTCGCCTCCCTCCAGCCCCAGTGGCGCCCTTGCTCAGTGCTGGAGGCCATGCCCTGCGCCATGACCGTCGCTCAGGAGCATCTACAGCCGTATTCTCCTATGCTCTTCTTGACATGCCCTCTTCCAGCGGCTCTGCAACTGCACCAAGCTCGCCTCCCTCCAGCCCCAGTGGCGCCCTTGCTCAGTGCTGGAGGCCATGCCCTGCGCCATGACCGTCGCTCAGGAGCATCTACAGCCATATTCTCCTATGCTCTTCTTGACATGCCCTCTTCCAGCGGCTCTGCAACTGCACCAAGCTCGCCTCCCTCCAGCCCCAGTGGCGCCCTTGCTCAGTGCTGGAGGCCATGCCCTGCGCCATGACCGTCGCTCAGGAGCATCTACAGCCGTATTCTCCTATGCTCTTCTTGACATGCCCTCTTCCAGCGGCTCTGCAACTGCACCAAGCTCGCCTCCCTCCAGCCCCAGTGGCGCCCTTGCTCAGTGCTGGAGGCCATGCCCTGCGCCATGACCGTCGCTCAGGAGCATCTACAGCCATATTCTCCTATGCTCTTCTTGACATGCCCTCTTCCAGCGGCTCTGCAACTGCACCAAGCTCGCCTCCCTCCAGCCCCAGTGGCGCCCTTGCTCAGTGCTGGAGGCCATGCCCTGCGCCATGACCGTCGCTCAGGAGCATCTACAGCCATATTCTCCTATGCTCTTCTTGACATGCCCTCTTCCAGCGGCTCTGCAACTGCACCAAGCTCGCCTCCCTCCAGCCCCAGTGGCGCCCTTGCTCAGTGCTGGAGGCCATGCCCTGCGCCATGACCGTCGCTCAGGAGCATCTACAGCCGTATTCTCCTATGCTCTTCTTGACATGCCCTCTTCCAGCGGCTCTGCAACTGCACCAAGCTCGCCTCCCTCCAGCCCCAGTGGCGCCCTTGCTCAGTGCTGGAGGCCATGCCCTGCGCCATGACCGTCGCTCAGGAGCATCTACAGCCGTATTCTCCTATGCTCTTCTTGACATGCCCTCTTCCAGCGGCTCTGCAACTGCACCAAGCTCGCCTCCCTCCAGCCCCAGTGGCGCCCTTGCTCAGTGCTGGAGGCCATGCCCTGCGCCATGACCGTCGCTCAGGAGCATCTACAGCCGTATTCTCCTATGCTCTTCTTGACATGCCCTCTTCCAGCGGCTCTGCAACTGCACCAAGCTCGCCTCCCTCCAGCCCCAGTGGCGCCCTTGCTCAGTGCTGGAGGCCATGCCCTGCGCCATGACCGTCGCTCAGGAGCATCTACAGCCGTATTCTCCTATGCTCTTCTTGACATGCCCTCTTCCAGCGGCTCTGCAACTGCACCAAGCTCGCCTCCCTCCAGCCCCAGTGGCGCCCTTGCTCAGTGCTGGAGGCCATGCCCTGCGCCATGACCGTCGCTCAGGAGCATCTACAGCCGTATTCTCCTATGCTCTTCTTGACATGCCCTCTTCCAGCGGCTCTGCAACTGCACCAAGCTCGCCTCCCTCCAGCCCCAGTGGCGCCCTTGCTCAGTGCTGGAGGCCATGCCCTGCGCCATGACCGTCGCTCAGGAGCATCTACAGCCGTATTCTCCTATGCTCTTCTTGACATGCCCTCTTCCAGCGGCTCTGCAACTGCACCAAGCTCGCCTCCCTCCAGCCCCAGTGGCGCCCTTGCTCAGTGCTGGAGGCCATGCCCTGCGCCATGACCGTCGCTCAGGAGCATCTACAGCCGTATTCTCCTATGCTCTTCTTGACATGCCCTCTTCCAGCGGCTCTGCAACTGCACCAAGCTCGCCTCCCTCCAGCCCCAGTGGCGCCCTTGCTCAGTGCTGGAGGCCATGCCCTGCGCCATGACCATCGCTCAGGAGCATCTACAGCCGTATTCTCCTATGCTCTTCTTGACATGCCCTCTTCCAGCGGCTCTGCAACTGCACCAAGCTCGCCTCCCTCCAGCCCCAGTGGCGCCCTTGTCCTGAGCGTCCAATGCATACTGTGGAAGCCTGAGTCCGGGCGACAGGGCTGGTATACAATCAGTGCTACGGATAGTTTGGAGCCTGAGCGCGTCTTGCAAGAGGCAGGCGCGCGAGGTGGGGAGGAGCGGGGACATCACCTGCAAGGTCCTCACCTTCGACTACGACCTGGAACAGCCGGGCTACAAGGGCACTGGCGGCTGCTTCTTCATCTTCACCCTCTCCTCAACTCTGCGCTCTACGGGCCTCTGGCTGCTTGTTAAGCCCGTCCCAATTCAGTGGTCCTTCTTTTTTGGAGAGGAGGAAGTGCGTGGGGAGAGTTGAGGGGGCCCGAGGGGAGGAGGAGAGGCAGCGGAAGCACTCTTGCATCATCGTCTAGACAGGTGTACACAGCGGGCACACAGCCCGACAGCTGAGCCCGCCCCCCATTCGGTCCCCCTGAATACCTACCTGAGTGGGTGGGGGCTGCATGGATTGGCAGGAGTGGGGGAGTGCGAGAGAGTGCGGGAGAAGGAGAGGCCCTCAAGCACGGAGGGAATGGCGATGCTGTACAAGTCCAGGGCGGAGGACACCGTGGACCGATGCTGCTCCGACTGCGATGGCAACGCCACCGGCTACCACGACAAGAGAAGAGTCCGCTGTGTCAGATGCAAGTGGAAGTTCTGCTCGGCGGGGCTGGACCGGATGTGGACGCCGGCGGGGTCGGCGAGGAAGCGCATCTGGGACAGCGTGGAGGCCGCCATCTTCGACGATAACCCGAGGGGCACCGTGGACTTTGACTACTTCTGCCCCATCTGCCAGCTGACCTTCATGCCCGGGTGCCCTCTGGCATCGCTGGAGGAGATTGCCTACCACGCGGGCATCGCCCTGGGTGGAGGGCGACGGTACCGGCCGCCGCTGTACAAGTACTGCGGGCCCGGCAGGGAGGACGGAAGGAGCGTGGCGGGAGCCGGGGGGACGTCGGAGAGCTCGGAGGACAAGAAAGGCTCCTGCAAGACCAGGAGCACAAGTCAGAAACAAAGTTCCCCTTCCAGGGGCCGAGGAGGCCGGCGGGAGAGCAAGAGGAGCGAGCCGGACGACAGCGACGACAGCAAGGAAGAGAAGAGGAGCGGCCGGGCGAGAAGCGGCCGAGCGGCGAGCCAGCAAAGCAGCTACCTCGCCGACCTGATGGACCTCCTCCAGGTCATTGGACCTCCGCTGGCAGAAGGCAGCAGGGGGAACAGCTGCAACCCAAGCCGGAGCACAAGCAGGAGCCCCGAGAGAGGGCAGCAGCAAGGAGACCCTGGGCATCAACAACGGCACTGGGCGGATGATGAGCGTCGACGGCGGGAGGACAGCCGACTCCGGCGGGAGGCGGATGAGCATCTGCGGCAGGAGCGGGAGGATCAGCGACGTGAAGAAGAAGAGAATCGACGCCGTCAGGAGGCCGCTGAGCTGCGACGGCGCCAGGACCAGGAGGCGGAAGGCTGGCAGAGCCGAGGAGCAGAGCCACGCCACGGACGAGGGGACGGGGACCCATTCGACGTCCAAGAGGCCCTGGAACAAGACTGGCGATGGCGAGTGGGGGAGCTGCGACGGCGGCACGAGGAAGAGCTGAGCAGCCTCAGCGGGCGCTCCAGCCTACGGCGAGGAAGCCAGGCAAGCCAAGACCCGTGGAGGGTGGCAAGCCGGCAGACAAGGAGGTGGGGCAGCCCGCAGGAGAGCAGCGATGCGGAAAGAGGATGCCTCCCCAGGCCCCTCCTGCCAGACACGCTGGCGGGGGGACAGTTCCAAGGCCCGTGGGCAAGGGCGATGTACGGGGCCGAATCCGACTGGGGCAGCGGAGGTTCCGGCAGCCATCTGGGTGGAGTTCCGGGCGGCATGCGTGCCAACCGGGACGGCAGAGGCCCGGATGGCTGCCGGGATGGAGTCCCGGGAGGAGGCCAGGAAGGAGAACAAGGGGAAGGAAGACAGCGCCCCGGGGACGAGGACGGTGCCGGGGGCAGGCAAAGACGGCGCCCCGGGGACGAAGATGGAGCCGGGCACGGAGATGGCGCCGGGGGCGGACGAGCCAATGGCGGGGGCCGTGGTGGGGCGTGCTGAGGAGGTGCCGGCGCTGGCGGTGGCGGCGGTGGTGGCGGTGGCGGTAGCAGCGATGATGACGATGGGGACGATGACTGGCGCCGGGGACGAAGAGGTGCCGATGGCTGGGAGCACTTCAGTGACGCATGGCGGCGAGCTGGGCGAGGTCGCAACAGAAGCCCATCCTACCACCGACACCCCAGCCGAGGAGGAGAGCCAGAAGGGGGAGCGACGGTGGACCTGATCAGAGTGGTGGCGGGGATGTTGGGGTGGATCGACGTGGGCGGCGGGAGAAGGAGCAGGTCGGGCTCCAGATCCAGAGCGAGCAAGGCCCTGCCCAAGATCCAGCACACCATCGAGAAGTTCTCCGGCGAGGACATCTCTGAGTACCCGAGACACCGCAACTGGATCACCAACCTCCTCGAGAAGAGCAAGCTGTAGGAGAGGGACAAGTTCTACCACCTCTACAACAGCCTGGAGGGCGCGGCGAAGGACAAGATCAAGCAGCTCAACCCCAACGTCCGAGGCAACTTCGCCCTGGCGGTGAAGACGCTGGACCAGAACTACAAGAGGGAGGACCTGATCCAGGCCGAGCTGTTCAAGAAGCTGGGCGGGCTGGAGTCGGCATTCGACGGGGACCTGGCAAGCCTGGAGGGGCTGACGGACGCGGTGGCGGACATCGTGGACCGGCTGGGCAACGCGGGAGTCGCAGACCAGGCCATCAATGCCTACGCCTTCAACGTCTTTGCCAAGGTCCCGATGGAGCTAGGAAGGCTCATCCAGCGCCAGAGGATCAGGAGCCACCTGAAGCTGGTGCCGGGGATCAAGGAGCTGGTGAAGGAGCTCCGGGCGGAGATCAACCTGCTGCGACACCAGGCGGGTATGGAAGGAACAGCAAAAGCGGTGGCGTTCCTGGCGGGGGTGAGAAAGCTGGAGGCTGGGAGCGGGAGTCAGAGGAGGAAGGAGGCGGGCGCGGACCGGAGCAAGAGGAGGCCCTTGACGGGGTGCTTCTTCTGCGCCGACAAGGACCACAGGGCGGCGGACTGCAAGAAGTTCGTGGACCCGGACAAGCATAAGGAGCAGATCCGCCTGCTCAAGCGATGCTTCCGATGCCTCAGGGAGGGGCACATGAGCCGCTTCTGCTGCCTGGAGAAGCCCTGCTTCAAGTGCAACAAAAGGCACCACACCCTCCTCCACGGCTCGTCAATGCAAGTGAGCCCGAGAGGGTCAAGCGGCGGCGGGGACGGAAGCCGTGGGGGCAGGGGAGGCCCGGGAGGAGGCGGCAGCCAGGGAGGCGCCGGAGGAGGCCAGGGCAGTAGCCAGGGAGGCAGCGGGGGCCACGGGGGCAGCGGAGTTTCCAAGCAACAAGGAGGCCGGCAACGCAGTGGAGCGGCAGGCAAGGAGAAGCAGGTGGGGGGCAAAGAGGCCTCGAAGGCCGGCGGGGCCAGCTGCACGGTGGCAGCCGGGGATGAGACCACAGTGATGGCGATGTTCGAACCGGCGGTCATCAAGCCGGGGAGAGAGCCGGAGGACACGGTCAAGGCCCTCTTGGACAGCTGCAGTTTGCTGACCTGGATGCGGACGGACATGGCAGAGCGGCTGGGGCTACGGCTGGGCCCTCCGGAGACGGTGGAGGTCGCCTACGCGGGGAGCTCGGAGAGAAGGGCGGTGAGAGCAAAGGCGGCAGTCGTGGACCTCGTCGACCGCCTTGGTGGATGCCTGCCATGCAAGGTCTACGTGGCGGATGCGGTCTGCCCCAACTTCACGATCGGCGGCTTCCGACTCAGCAAGAGCATCGAGAAGGCGGTGGGCAAGGCGGAGTGGGGCTTCGCGAACTGACTGGGCGAGGAGGCGGAGAGCTACACGGTGGAGATGCTGGTCGGCCTCAACCTCTACCACTCCATCCTGGGCAAGAAGACGGCGATTACCTCCAAGTTCGTTGCCTACTACACGGCGTTTGGGCTGCTGCTGGAGGGAGCGCTGGAAGCTGGAGAGAGAAGGGTGGTGGATCGGCTGGCGAGGGAGTCGACGACGGCAGTGGCGATGTTCAGCTTCGCGAGACCGGAAACCATCGCGGAGGCCCTGGAGAGGCAGAGCAACCTGGAGATGGTCAGCTTCAAGAAGGACGCCCACCTCAAGACCACCGTCAACGACGAGGAGACCGCTAACCTGCTGCGGCAGGTGGAGAGAGCAGTGGACGGGGCATTCGTGGTCCCGCTGCCATTCAAGGAAGAGGCGGAGACGCTGGCATCCAACTTTCACCAGGCCTTCGACCGGAGCAGGAAGACGGACGCCAAGCTCACCGACAAGGACAGGGACGCCTACTACACGGAGTTCAAGGACCAAGCCAGTCAGGGCATCATCGTGCCGGTGACGGGGGCGCCGAAGCCGGGGCACCTGGTGCATCACCTAGCCCACTTCTGCGCGCCGGGCGGGAAGAAGGTGCGGCCGGTGGTGGACGTGAGCAGCAAGGCAGGGAGACTGCCGAGAAGCCTCAACGACCTCATCAGCCCAGGGCCAAATCTGCTGTCCAGCCTGATCGAGGTGCAGATGCTGATGAGGGCCCACAAGTTCGCCTTCACGGCGGACATCAAGGCGGCGTTCTACGTGCTGAGGGTGAAGCCGGAGCACCAGGACGCCCTCTGGGTGGTGCTGCCTAAGGACTGGGACAAGCCGATGTCGGCCAAGAACTACCAGGTCTACCGGTACACGCGAGTCATCATGGGCTGCACGGCATCGCCCTGGCTACTCCAAGCGTGCATCAGAAGGCTGGTGGAGGAGGTCACGGATGGGGAAGAGTACTTTGGGCTCACGGAGGAGGAGCTGCGCCTGATCCCCAGCAGGACCTACGCGGACAACGTGATCTGGGGGTTCGAGTCGGCGGCGGAGGGCATACGGATCGCCAAGGGGCTCGTGCGGATGTTTGCCAGCACTCAGTTTGTCCTACGGAAGTTCGGGAGCAACTGCGGAGAGCTGATGGAGAGCTTGGCGGAGAGCAAGAAGCTGGAGGGCAGCACAGTGGGGACGCTCAGCATCGACTGGGACACCAAGGCTGACACCCTTCACCTGCCCAAGGTGGACTACAGCAACATCCCGGACAGCCCCACAGCCAGTCAGCTCTGCAGCGGCGTAGTGAGGCTCTTCAACCTGTTCGGTGTGGCGATGCCGGTGACGTTGGCGGGGCGCCTGCTGACTCAGGCGATGCACGGCCGCTGCTCTGGGTGGAAGGAGCAGGTCCTGGAGGACCTGGCCAAGGCCTGGGTGAGGCTAAGGGCCGAGTTGGAGGGCCTGCACGAGGTGCAAGTGCCGAGATGGGCGCTGGCCATGGAACCCAACCACCTGGCCATCTTCAGCGACGCATCAGAGGCAGCGTACGGATTCGCCATCTACACGGTGGCCAAGGAGGGCAGAGTGAAGCTGCTGCTGGCGAAGGCGAGGCTCACGCCGGTGGACAAGAACGGGGAGCCAGGAAAGGAAGGAGTGAGGCTGTCGATGCCACGGCTGGAGCTATGGGCGGCGGTGGCGGCCACGAGAGCAGCGGACCTCATCGTCAGGGCCTATGAGGGCATCGCCGAGTTCAAGACGAGGATGCACTTCGTGGACTCCGCAGCAGTGCTGGGCTGGCTGAGGGCAGGAGCGGCGCCGCTGGCCTACGAGAACAGAAGAATCGAGGAGATCAAGGCCATTGGTGTCACCGACGACTTCCGCTTCATCTCCACGGTGGAGAACCCGGCGGACTGGGCGACAAGGCCACGGTCGAGGAAGGAGCTGCTGGAGCCCAACGGATTCGGGGAGGGGCCGGAGTTCCTGCGAGGGCCGTACGAGAGCTGGCCGGTGCTGAGGGCGCCGCCAGGAACGGAGCCCGGCAAGGACAAGCAACCTGGGGAGGAGCGGGGCACCAGGCTGGAAGCGGCGGGTGCCGGGGGAGACATGAAGCTGGCAGCGGCGGCGGCAAGGACGAAGCCGAAGAAGCCGGAGACCAGAGAGATGAGACGAGCGAGGCTGTCGAGGCAGGCGAGGGCGAGGACCCCAGGCTGGTTCTTGCTGATGGACCCCAAGCGCTTCAGCAGTCTAAGGGCACTGTTGGGGACGGGAGTCTACGTGAGGAGGTTGCCTGGAGGCGAATTCTACGAGCCGGCCCCAACCTGGAAGGAGTGAGAGATGATCCTGTGGGAGATGACGAAGCACCTCCAGAACGAGTTCTACGGCGACATCATCACCTACTTGGAGCGCAAGTGGGCGGGAGAGGATGTGAGCCGGGCGGACCCGAAGGTGCGGAACCGAGTCAAGAGTCTGAGCGGAGGCCTGCTGCGAGTGGGGTCCAGATTCGGCGAGAGGGAGCCGACGGACGACGGCCAGCTGCCCACCCTGCTGCCTGCCAAGCACCCGTTCACGGACCTTGTCATCCTGCACTACCACACGCTCAACGCGCACGCAGCGGTGACGGCAACACTGGGGCTACTGAGACGGCGCTACTGGGTGCCGGGCGGGATTCAGACGGTTGCACGAGCGCTACGAAGATCCTGCCAGGCCTGTCACCTGTCCAAGGCAAACTTCCCGATCGCGCCGCCATGGGGAGAGCTGCCGGCGGAGAGAGTGGAGTTCTCGGGGATGCCGTTCGAGAGCGTCATGATAGACCAGATGGGGCCATTCCTGACCTGGGAGCGGCCGGGGGCGCCGGAGCGCAAGCGCTGGGGGCTTGTCATCACCTGCACTGCCATGCGGGGCATCCACTGTGAAGTCCTGGAGGACTACAGTTTGGAGGCGGCGTGCTTGGCATTGGAGCGGTTCTGGGCCCGGCGGGGCCTGACGAAGATGACGGTGTGGCTGGATCGAGCACCGACTTTCATTGTGGCGGCGAAGGAGTTGGAGCCCGTGCTGGGCTTCGCGGACGGGGGCAAGCTGGATCTGGCTGGATTTGCTGCCAAGCACAAGGTCCACTTCAAGCACGGACCAGTCAAGGCACCCTGGCACCAAGGAGCAATAGAGCGGCTGGTGGGGGTGGTGAAGGTGTCGGTCAAGCTGGCCATGTGGAACAGATGGATGACGGACCCCGAGTTCGTGATGCTGCTCACGAGAGTCGAGGTGGCAGTGAACAATCGGCCACTCTGCCCGCTGACGGCGGACCCCAAGGAGCTTCGCCCTCTGCGCCCGGCTGACATCCTGACGCCGGGGGTGCAGATGGAGCCCTGCCTGGACCCCAAGGACATGCCGGCCAGCCTGTGGGTGGCCATGGAGAAGCGGCAGTCGGGCATCACGATCTTCAAGTGGCGCTTCGCGACGGAGTACATGGGGTACTTGCGGCAGTGCCACCTCCAGGAGGTGGCAAAGCAGCACGTGGCACCGGCACAGCGGTTCAAGGTCGACCAGGTCTGCCTCATGAAGGAGCCTCCGCCAACGCCACGGATGAGCTGGAAGCTGGTGAAGATCACTGAGATCCACGCGGACAGCCGGGGAGTCGTGCGCTACGCGAGCATCATCGACGGCGACGGCTACAAGGCCAAGCGATCCATCGCTCATCTGCTGCCCACCGAGCTGCCGGGGACAAGCGAGAGCGCGGAGGCGGGCGGCGGCGAGGCGGAGGCGGACGTCAGCAAGGCCATGGCGGGCCTGGCCTAGGCTGCCTCAAGCGTCTAGTGGTGGTGTGCAGGTGCGCCTCACCCACCACTCTTTTGCAGTTCTGCTTTTTCGCCCTGTGATGGGGGCGGCGGGGCGGATTGTTTCTGAGGAGTTCGAGAAGAAGATGGAAGTGACCACGCCTACGGAGGTGACGGCGTCTACGGAGAGGATGGGTGCGATGGAGGCGGCCGTGCCTACGGAGGTGGCGACCGCGATGGAGCTGATGGAGGCGGATCCATCACCGCATCAGCTCTGAGAAGACGGTCACTTTGGAGATGGCGCCGACGAATCTGATTCCATCACCCGTCGAGGACACGATTTTTGTTCTGTTCTGCTACGTTTCGATGAATTTTTCTGGCCGGCGAGGGTGTTGTACAGTTGTTGTAGGCATCAGATTAGTCAGCAGCTAGAGATTTGGTGCTTTAAGCAGGGTAGGGAGATCTAGGCTGTACATTGTCTGAGGTGATGGCAGCTGTAGAGATGGCCGAGGTAGTGGAGATGGTGGATTTTTGGTGCTGTGACCTCCGACTTTGTTGTGGGGAGTGTCCTGAGCATCCAATGCATACTGTGGAAGCCTGAGCCCAGGCGACGGGGCTGGTATACAATCAGTGCTACGGATAGCCCTTGCTCAGTGCTGGAGGCCATGCCCTGCGCCATGACCATCGCTCAGGAGCATCTACAGCCGTATTCTCCTATGCTCTTCTTGACATGCCCTCTTCCAGCGGCTCTGCAACTGCACCAAGCTCGCCTCCCTCCAGCCCCAGTGGTGCCCTTGCTCAGTGCTGGAGGCCATGCCCTGCGCCATGACCGTCGCTCAGGAGCATCTACAGCCGTATTCTCCTATGCTCTTCTTGACATGCCCTCTTCCAGCGGCTCTGCAACTGCACCAAGCTCGCCTCCCTCCAGCCCCAGTGGCGCCCTTGCTCAGTGCTGGAGGCCATGCCCTGCGCCATGACCATCGCTCAGGAGCATCTACAGCCGTATTCTCCTATGCTCTTCTTGACATGCCCTCTTCCAGCAGCTCTGCAACTGCACCAAGCTCGCCTCCCTCCAGCCCCAGTGGCGCCCTTGCTCAGTGCTGGAGGCCATGCCCTGCGCCATGACCGTCGCTCAGGAGCATCTACAGCCGTATTCTCCTATGCTCTTCTTGACATGCCCTCTTCCAGCGGCTCTGCAACTGCACCAAGCTCGCCTCCCTCCAGCCCCAGTGGCGCCCTTGCTCAGTGCTGGAGGCCATGCCCTGCGCCATGACCGTCGCTCAGGAGCATCTACAGCCGTATTCTCCTATGCTCTTCTTGACATGCCCTCTTCCAGCGGCTCTGCAACTGCACCAAGCTCGCCTCCCTCCAGCCCCAGTGGCGCCCTTGCTCAGTGCTGGAGGCCATGCCCTGCGCCATGACTGTCGCTCAGGAGCATCTACAGCCGTATTCTCCTATGCTCTCCTCGACTCGCCAAACTTTGCTCTTATTTTGCAAAGCGTTCCCAGCCATCATAGAGCTAAACTTTGGGGAAAGCACCGTCAAAATCTCCAGGCTCCATTACAAGAGCTGAGGTAACATGGGTCAAAGTGAGTCTTCAGGGCGAGTCCGGTAAGACTGGAGTTCTTGAACTGTGTACGTGGCTGCCGACCCACCTGCAACCGTGTCTACCTGGACGCTCGGGCTTCCGCCAATCACTTTGCGTCTCCCCTACTCTTCGTTTTGGCCCTGTCCGTCTTTTGCTCTACGCGGATTTAGGTCTAGTTGGACTACACGCGCTGAGGCCATCCATAGGGAGTTGGAAATGCTGGCAAACGCCCCGCTCAGCGAAGTCTCCGCCCGCAACATGATCCGCCTCCACATCTACTACACCAGCCCCCTGCGCAAGGCTAGAAGCTGGCTAGGAAAGGGGAACTTACGGAATGTGGATGTCTCTGAAATAGTTGGCGCCCACTGAACTCCTCAACTTCCATCGTAAAATATGATTCCTCCGCTCAAGCCTCTAATTTTTACCAACTTTAAAACGATTACCAAATACCAGCACAAAGAAGTTAGACATGCGCAACAGCAAAAGTATTGGGGGCTGACCGAAGCTTGCCTAGACGCTTGGCCAAAGGGGCTGCGTAACAGAAGTAGGCTGGGATTCCCCGCAATGCTTCACACATGTGGGCGCTGGTGCTTGAGCGAGGAAAGAATGGGGGAGTGCAGAAGATAGAGACGAGCGAGCGACTGACAGTGGACGCCCTGATCTCCAGCATTGGCGGGGTGATGGGGATCTGGGCGGGGATGAGTCTCATCACCGTCGGCCAGTTCGTTTTCTACTTCGGCTCCGCCTGGTTCAAGCTCGTCTCCGAGCCCCGCTGCGCTCGCTTCAACCGCCGTCCCTCCGGTTCACTGGCCCTCTCTACTTTCTTTCCTCCAATGCCTAATTGGCAGGCCGCGTGGGCATGTCAAGCAATGGTCAGGCCAAGGAAGCAGTGCTTTCGCCCAACGGCGCAGGCCCCACGCCCCCAAACGAGCAGCCTGCTCAACGCATCGCTATGACCGAGCACCATTGAGACCTGAGAGCTTGCTTCAATTATGCTTCTGCTGCGGCGTTGGGTGGTGCTGACTTTTTCTTGCCATCACTATCTTGTAGGGGTCGGGGTCTTATTGGCTGAAACATTATGACAGTTCTTTTTTTCCAATTCAAATTGAAAATCGGCTAACTTTGAGCGCCAACCCATGAAAAATAGTAAAAGCCATTAATTGGTTGCTAAAGTTTAAGTTTTCGGTCTCCCAGACACAAACATTTTGGTTTTACAGATGTATTACCCTACCCCCCCCCCCCCCACTGCACGTAAAACCATGGCCAAAGTGACTTTGGCAAAGTCACTTTCGTGCATGTTTCCCATTTGCTAGCTTCAATATGACTTTGTTTGCCGATTTTGCGACTAGCTTGTTGCTCTTTTCTGGTTTTTCGCACCAGCAACCAGTTGCTTTTCAGTCGCCGATGCTTTCCGTTGCGAAAGTGTGTGAGGAAAAACATGCGGGTAAGATGGTGCAACTTAAGAAAGATCGGCTTTTTCGGCTTTACCATAATCATTCTTAAATCTACTGTGCGAGCGTATAGTTTCATGTCTTCTACATGATCAAAAGGCGCTTTTAAATCCTATCATGCTTAGCGTTTTTAGCCGTGGCAAATGCCTCTTCTTGACATTTTGCTTTGATGTTTGTTGAAAAATGGAACATTGTTTGAGAAGTTTAAATCTTGGAATACAGATCTTTTAAATGCACAGGCAGGACATTGTGAAACATCAAATCCACAGCTGCCAGATATTGATCCGCTGCAAGTGAGCCTGCAAGGAAATCGTTCAACGGCCACCTTTTACAGCTTCTTTCGTCCGGCCTGATCTCTGCAGAACCAGTTCATCGCATTGTAGTCCGCCCCCCTTGTCAGGCGGCCAGCTTTTTCACCGCCCCCTCCCGCCCCCGACCTTACTTGGCCTGCCTCCTCACTTACTCCAACCGCCTTCATCACGGCCAGAGCATGCCAGGCAAGTTTGCCTCCTCTCTTCCCAGAACTCAAGAATCCGTCTGAAATGGGACTTTCAGGCCTCCTGAGGCTGGGTCTTCTCTGGCTGGCGCTTGTAGCCGAGGCCCAGGACGAGGAGCCGCGGCAGCGGAGAACCTGCCGCTATGGTCTGCCTTTAGCTCGCCTTAGCTCACAGCGTATTGATTGGCCAATTTTAAGTGATAACAACAATTGCTCATAAGTTCAGAGTAAACAGCTCAGCATAAGTCCAGAGCCTAATCTCAAGAGCGGATGAATTGAAGCTTGAAATGAGGCCTGTCAGCCGTGATTGGCAAAAAGAAACTTTGAGCATTCAAAAACGACTACCCACTCGCTTCCGCTTGGCCGCTGAAAGAGCGTATCGGCATCCCATTCCGCCCCCACCTCAACCTCACCGGCCCGCCCTCCAGCAGTCTAGAGGCTCGCGCCTTACCCACCAATCCATCGCTGCCAAAAGGATGCTCATTCCTAGGACTTCGACGCGGAGCGACACATTGTGGGCACCAAACTCGGCCACTCCTACCCCAACCTGGAGCCGGAGCGGGACTACTGCCTCGTCTGCTACGCCATCACCTGGCAGACTCTCAATGTGCCCCCTTTTGGCAGACCCTCATCTAGCCTGACCCTCAATCTCCACTCCTTCCCTTGTTCAACACCAACTTCCACTCCCATCAATTGAATTGCCAGATCACCGTCCGCGTGGGCTGCCACGAGGGCCCGGTGCCGCAGGTCTCCTTCGCCAGCGGCTACCCGGAGTTCCAGCAGGCGCCCAACGAGTACGACGTCGGAGGTTTCCCCACAAAGGCACAGGCTGACTCTAGGAAGGGGCGAAGAAGCTTTGCCGCCAGGCTGGGAGAGCTTTCGAACGATGCGCGGGGAGCGGATCCACCTCTTTCAGAGCCTCTTTCGCAGCACCCGCCAGGTGGACGGCCAAACTCTCACTGGTTCCGCCTCAGCTTCTAGGCTCTGAGCTGTGAGGTCTTGATGAGGGATTGCTGGGCAGGGCACACCTACGATCTGGGGCCAATTCGGCAAGACTGGGTCGGTGTCGCTTAAGTACTAGACACGCAGTTGCGTGTCGGGGTCGGTGTCGGTGTCGGGGTCGGTGTTTTCCGACACGCACCTGACCCCAATTCGGCAACAACGTGTCAATGTTGGGGGTCGACACGAAGTTGAGTGTTTTCCGACCCTGCCCCCTACCAGGGTCGGACTGAGCGACACCCAACTTCTAGGCAAGATTACAGGGCCATTTCATGCCATAAATTGACCAAATAGGCTGATATGTAGGTAATTTTGGACCAGGAATCCATTTCTGATCTTATTTTTTTTAGCAAAGGTGGATAAAAATTGACAAACTGAGCATTTTTTTGAAACAATTGTTACTCGCTTTGCCTGTCACATGGATCCAATTTTTTTACATTCTTTGACGCAAAAAGAAGGCCAGATTTTTAATACAAAATTTTTTAATACATTATTTAGGATGTTTTTTCAAAATTTTTTCAAAATGGCTTGACAATTTTAGTTATTAATGAACATTTTAAGTTTCAAATGTAATCGTGACCTTTCACCACTATGCTTGGTTTTGGATCAATTTGGGAAGTTTGTATTAGATGTCAACACCCAACTTTAAACAGGAAAGGATAGGAGAAAAAAGGCAACAAAAATCTAAAATATTGATGTTTCAAAAATTCGAACATCCATTAATCGCTGGTTTTTCAATAAAATCAGCTCAATTTTGGCAGGTACGTTTGTTGAGGCGGTATCTTGAAGCTGTTAAAAGGAATTTGTGAAGAATATTTATTATATGTCGATATATGGCCAAAAACCTAAAATCTTGATGTTTCAAAAATTTGAACAGTCATAAATTCACTGGTTATTATGGTAAGCCGTATTATTGGATTGGAAGGCATAGCATTTGGAAAATTTAACAATGAAGCATGAGCTTATTACTTGGTAAAAGGCCGCGCATCTTGGCAACAGCCGAGAATAACTTGTTTCAACATAGGTTTTCAAAAAATGACATTGTAAGGTTTACTGTGCAAATGATTATCTCGAATTAATGTGCAAGGCATCTTATCGCTCGCGCAACGCTTCATAACAAAAGGGATAACTGTCAAAATCCTTTCCGAATTGGGGTTGAGAAACACGTAGTTAAGGGTCGGGAAACCCACAACTGCGTGTCGCTTGCCGAATAGGGGTCGACACGAAACACGGTGTTACGTGTTTTCTGACCCGTAACACCGTGTTTTCTAGCCCTAATTCGGCAAGGATTTGACCCGTTCTTGCCGAATTGGCCCCTGGACGCCTGTGTAGAGGGAGACGAGGACGGCTACTGCATCCGACGGGCTGAGGGCAAGGGTGGGCGCTTTTGGCTCTGGTGGCTTAAAAAGATGGGATGGCAAGGATGAGAGCTTTTGGCAGGCTGCCAGCTCTACTCCTACTTCGTGGCCGCCAACGGACCCGGCAGGCTCAGCCACCAGTGCTGGATGCTTCCACTCCTCCCTGATCAGCTCAATCGATAGCCCATGCTCACATTGACTGTCCCCACCTATTTTCTGTCAAACGGAGGGACTTTTTGTGGTGCGCAGCAAAACTTCATTCTACTCAAATGCCCTGTAACTGTCGAACCGTCAACATAGGAATTTTTGAACACTTTTGAACATAAAAAGATAAATAATAAGCACAAAATCGTGAACGTTTGCACTTTGCTATCATTTTTGGGCTCAATTTTAAACTTCTGCTCATTCTAAAAGCACAGGAGGAGCAAGCGGCTTTTAACGATTTTGGATTCAAATTTTGGGGGTCATAATTCGTGACTTCCAAAACTTTGACAAATTGCTCAAACTTTTGTGCCCCAACTTTTGTATTCTAATACTTTCTGTTCCTGGCAGCCACATGTGTTCAGAAGCATGTGTGAAGAAGTGATGGACAGTGATGGGGCTACCAGAAACAATATTTTTAAATGTCAAAATTGATGAAAAAGTGAAATTACTTACGATATTTTTTGATTATTTGTTTTTTTGCGTCGAACCGTGTTCAAATATGTTAATGTTCACGGATCTTTACGGACCCTTAGCTGGTCCATCTTTCCTGCGCCAAGCGTGGAATGTGGTTGCGGAGACTCTAGGCTTTCGACCACTCATTTCAGCCTCACAAATCATCATCAACTTCGCAGGGCCCCCAGCCAGCTCAATGGGAGGCAGTCTGGGCAGACAGGGCAGGGGTTGTTGTTGTTGCGCAAGCAGGGCTGGGGTGGGCGCGTGAGGGGCAGCTGACGGGGGGAGTGGTTGTGCAATGGCGATTTGGGGCGCAGCCTTAGCTACTCCTCCGGGGAGCCAGCCTCACATTCCGCACCGGCGCGCGCCGCACGAGCAAATACAAACACACTCTCAAATTCCAACCCCCCGACCCCCAATCCAGCGCCGCCACATCTGCTCCCATCTTTCAAAGCCGCTTCAATTGAACAGTTTGAGAACGTGCTTCAGCTCATGGCATGTTAGGGCGTGCTTTTTGCGTGCAGAGCTGGATGCAGGCTCTGGTGAGCGGGCCAGATAAAGCTGGGTGGCGAAATGGTGTGTGGACAGGGCACTGAGTTATGCCTCCCAGATAGCAGCACTCTTTTCCACTTAAATCAACCCGCCACCTCTCGAGGAAGTTTCTTTTGCATTTGCAGTCCCTTTTTGTCGCTTTTAGCTCCGGTTTAAAAGTTGCAAAGGACCCAGAGGCTTTTGAAGGGGCTTCAGAAAATGGGCCCAGACCTCCATCAAGGCCTTCAAAATGAGGCTTGAATTCGAGAGGTCAGTCGGAAGAGAAAGCAGTGAGAGGAGGCTGAAACCGGGAGTGGCTGGGAAAGTCGGCTAATTGAGGCCCGCGATAAGGGGGCGGGGGAAGTGAGTGAGTTGTTTACGAGAGCGTGGGGGCGGACTACCGGGTCGCATTCACAGAGCCTTTGGCCACCTGGCCTCCAGGGAAGCTTTTTCTCTGCGGGGCCTGGCGGGGGTCCAAGGTCAGCTGCAGCTGTGTTTTCGGGGTCGCCGCTTGCGCAACTAGATTAGGCTAGGGGGGAAGGGCGAAGGGGCCGCGCGTGGGTTTCCCGCCCCAAAGGCGCGCAAGTTGACCTCTGCGCCCCCTTCCCTTCCCCTCTCTGCCACTCCTCCGACCCCTCCGCCCATAAGAAGCGTCTGGCCTTGTCGGGAACCGGCTCGGGGTGCCTCAGAGTGGCAGTGGCTAGACGTTGAGGAGGCTGCCAGACGAGGCCCCCGTTCGCGCCCAATTGGTCTCAGGCCACATTTCGGCTCATCTTGTTGACTTCTGGCGCCTCTTTTTTATGAACAGGCGCTGCCGAAAGAACTGGTTCACGCCGGCTTTTGCTTACACCAGCCGGCCTTGCCACTCTGGGGGACGGGGGCTCTCAAAACGCTGGGAGGCTGGGACAGGTTTCTTGTTTTCAACTCAGACTCACCTGCTCTCTGCCGTTTCACTCTGCTTGTTCAAGGCGGAGCTTCTCCCTTTCACACCCCCTATTCCCAAGCTCGCCCCCCATTCCCAAGCCCCCCACCCCCCGTCCCCCTTTTTCAGCGCGCCTATATAAAGCAGCCTCTAGCGCGCCCAGCCTCTCTCAGAGCACGGGAAGCCCACTGGAACTGTGTGCCTTGAAGAGGATGAAGGTGAACTGCTGGCTGTCCCTGGGGCTGGCGCTGGGGCTGGGCGGGGCGTTGGGGATGCCGGCGGTGCTGCTGGAGGGCCGGGAGGAGGGGGAGAATGGCCTGGGCGGCAGGCTCTGCGGCCGTCGCCTCGTCAACATCCTACAGAAGATCTGCCGACACAGCTTCGCCACTGCAGAAGACATGCAGTGTAAGCGCCACTTTGAGCCTGCCTAGGGGCTTCAGACGATTTAACCACCTCCAGTGATTCAGGGAGCCAGCAAATATAAGGGTTTTTGAAAATGTTTTCCGGTCTGATCTAACATGTCTCATCGAACTGTCTCTACGAAGAGACTATTCGATCCTGGCCTAAATTACTTAGTTGCCTGCCTTACTGTTTCAACTGGACTTCGATGAGCCTAAAGCGACAGAGGCATTGCAGATCAAAGGATAGAGGAGGTTCGGCAGCGCAGCAAGCGCGGCATCGTGGACCGCTGCTGCACCCGCTCTTGCAGCTTCTCCACCCTCCTAGGCTACTGCGGCCCCCAGCCATCCTCCGTACTCCATCCTCTATCCTCCTCCTCTTCCACCTCTATCCACCTCCTCCTCCTCATCCTAAGCAGCCCTGCTTCTGCAGAAGGAGTCGGACTGGCGGAGACTGGACTAGGCCCTGGCGACGTTCCTCTATTCCGGAAGAGGCACACACGTGCACTCACGTGAACTGGACTGGCCCACTCGGTGCACTCGCACGGCCCTGTCTACTGGGAAAGGGCAAAACAGCCCCTCCCTCCTAAGCCGCAACTCCTAGGCCCACTTTCCCGCCCCTATCTTCGCCGCCCTGCTACACGCCAAAGACTCGCCAGGGCACCAGGGCACACACTCGCCTGCCCTCATGCCACTCCAGCCTCTGTCTGTCTGCTTCCCACTTCGGTTGTGAAGACACTGCTGGGCGCCTTGCTGTGGAATCTCAGTGATGACTCGCCACTTTAAATGCTCTCTCTTCTCCCAGCCTGTGTATATTGGACTTCCGCATTGGCACACTAAGTGGACATCTGTGACCCTTGTGCCCGCAACAATGCAAATAGAGAATAGGGAAAAAACATGCGCAACACACACGCCGCCGACTCCGTAAAAAGTGGATGAACATGTGAGCTGTCCTCGGGAAGGGCGAGTATGGGGGTGCAAAAACGAGATGATGGACGGGGCGGTAAAGAAAAGCAAGCAGGAAGTGGTGGGTTGTGTGGATGGAGGTGTATGGGGAGGGGAAGCCTCGTAATGGGGTTAATTGGGCGGAGGAGGGAGAAAGTGTGTGCACTGATCCCGCTGATAGGGGCAGCGCGAGAATTGACTCCCATTCATCATCACCGCCCAATACCCGCTTCCAAGCCCCTCCGGTCTCGCCGTTTCCGACTTTCTCTCCCACCCACCCCCTCTCTGGAGAGAGGAGGCGAAAGGAAAGGAGTGACATCTGATCCCGCCCTCCAGCCTTGGTCAACGATAGGCGCAACACTGGAATGGGGCGATAGGGGGGGGGGGGAGGCGGAGAGAGGAAGTGGACAATTAAAACCCCCTGCATCTTCCCTCCAACACCCCCGTATACGCCCAATCGCCCTAATCCCCCTCTCCCCTCCTGCAAAAGGGGTGTCCGCAGAGGCTACGGGGCAGAGAGAGACAACACTCATCACTCCCCGCCCCCCTGCGCAGAGTTTAAAGCGCGCCAAGCGAAAGTGGACGCCGGCCATCGGAACTGGAACAGCCGCCAGTGAACACACAGACGCCCACATGTGCAGAGGACCCTCCCCCCACGACCCTAAAAAGCGACAGGTTCTCCACCGCCCCCCTCCCCATCGCCCTGGGAAAGGGCTGGGGAGGCTGGAGGGGGGGGGGGAGGGGTGAAGTAGGAGAGGAAGGCGAGACGGTGGGTATAAAAGGAAGAGCGGGGATTGGCAGAACCATCAGCGGCAGACTTGCCCAGTCCAATCCTCCAGAGTCCCTGAGCAGGTGCAGAGCAGCTGGCCATGAAGTTCTTCATCGCCGCCGCCCTCCTGGGGCTCGCCGCCGCCGTACCCGTCGACAACGGAGTCGAGGGTTACTTTCATCCCTTCTGCTAGCTTCAGGGGCCATATGGGACGAATAGCTAGAAAGAGAAAGGCAGGGAGCCATGTAGATGCTTCTAAGCTCCAGCTTTTTAACTGGTATTTTCTCTTCTTGATTAGTTCTGGTTTGAATCTGTAACAGGAAGAAGCATCGGTTGCGGGAACAATTCAATCATTCAGTTTGGCATAGGGACCAATTCTGGCGTTTGCTGCAGGTGATCCTGAGATCGAGTGCGGGCCGACCTCGATCACGGTGAACTTCAACACGCGGAACCAGTTCGAGGGCCACGTCTACGTCAAGGGACTCTACGACCAGGAGGATGCCGGCTGCCGCAACACCGACCGCGGGCGACAGGTCCCTTTTCTTTTACTCTTCCTCCTTCTCTTCTCCAGCAAACTCCTCTGCTTCTTCCTCAGGTGGCCGGGATAGAGCTGGACTTCAGCACTTGCAATGTGCGCCGATTCCGCTCCCTGAACCCCAAGGGCGTCTTCGTCCAGACCACCGTCATCATCTCCTTCCACCCTCTCTTCATCACCAAGGTACCCACCCTTTTCCATCCTTCTGCTTCTGCCTGCCATCATTTCTCCAGTCTTAAATTTAGAATAGAGCCAGTTGATTGAATGGGAAAGTTTATAGAGCGCCTCAGAGTTTGCACCCTTCACTCTTGCAGTCCATTTTCAATTTTCTCTCATGAGCCTTTTTTGTGCAAAATAACAGAGGTCAGTTTTTGGGGAAAGGCAGGTCATGGTATGAGGTCTCTAGATGATGGACTATGCCCAGTGCTGTCTTCCCAGTAGAAGGGACAGGCCCCGGGTGCGAGGATTAAGAGCAACGGAGGGGGGCAAACTCCCTTAACACGCACTCACGCCTCAATTCCGCCTTGCTCTCTCCTCTCTCTCTCTCTGTTGATTCGGCAAATCGGGGTTGGCCAGGAATTTGCCTGTCCAAAAACCAGCCCTTCTCACCAGATGACTTTGACCCCTGGTCACAACGGTTCCACCTCGCCCTCCTTTCTCATCAGGCCCTCCCCCCCAGGGTCCCAGCCCAGCCCGGAGCAAATTGAAGTTCCGTAAAAAAAGGCAGGGGGTGGAAAAAAGCCAGCCCATCAACAACCGCCAGCGGGTGGGGCGGAGAGAAAAAAAGGGAAAGGAAGATGAGTGCAGGTGGATCGCGCATACACCATCCAGTGCTTCTACATGGAGGCGGACAAGACCGTGGACACACGCCTCGAGGTCTCCATGCTCACCACCGAGTTCCAGACCCAGGTACGCTTACGCTGACCCTCACCTATCCTCACTTTTCCCTTCCACCTCTCCTCCGCTGACTAGGAGAACGGCGGCAGCCTAGGCCAGGTAACCATGGCAGCTGCCCACCAGCTTCAGCTGCTCATTTCCATCTTTCAGTTCATCAATAAAACTTACTCAAGCAATCCATCAAACAATCAACCCCTCTAACCTTGCCTGAGTGCCCTTCAGTTGCCTTGCGTCTAAGTGAGCGAGGATTTGTGGGAGGATTAAAAGTGGGCGGATTGAGGTTGTGCCCATGCCTGTCTGCCGCTACGAGATCCTGGACTCCGGCCCCACCGGTGAAGCCGTGGAGTTCGCCCTGGTCGGCCAGCCCATCTACCACAAGTGGACCTGCGACTCTGAGACCAGTGAGCCTCTCTTTCCCTCTTCCATCCTACCAACTCTCCCCTTCCCTCTCATACTCCCTCCATCCAATCCTTCTCCTTGCAGTTGACACCTTCTGCATGGTAAGTCCACCACCAACATGCGCCTCCTCTACAGGCTTCTCTGCCTCACTTTGCATGGCCTCTGAGGGGGAATACACCAGTGCATGCTTCAAAGCCCTCAAATACGCATGGCCTTCTCACTCGTTTGGCTCATCCTAAGCTGGCTTTGAGATCGTGCACTCCTGCTTCGTGGACGACACCAACGGGGACCAGGTCCAGCTCATCCGCGAGGACGGCTGCGCTGAGGTTCCAATCCTCCTCCACCTCTACCCTCCCTCCCTCAACCTCTTCACCTCCAGGACGTCTACCTGCTCAACAACCCCGAGTACCCTGCCGATCTGATGGCCGGAGTGGAGGCTCACGTCTTCAAGTACGCCGACCGTGCCGACCTATACTTCCAGTCTCCCCCTCCTCCCTTCTCCCCCTGCCCCCAACCAAGGCTCTCTCTGCCAGGTGCCAGATCACCATCCTGGTGAAGGAGCCCAATGACGAGTGCCCCCGTCCCGCCTGCAGCAGCCCGGCAGGGCGCGGGGCCGGCTCCGCCAACCCCCAGGAAGGCCCCGTCCAGCCGCTGTCCAGCCACAACTGGCCGCTGGAGGGCGGGAGCCCGTACCTGCCGCAGGGCGCCTCCGGCTCCATCGGCCAGCCCGCCGGCGGCTCCTCCTTCGGCGGCTCCCGCTTCGGCGGCTTCCGGCGCGGCAAGCGCGCCGCTGACCTGGAGCCCGCCGTCGGCACCCTCGACGTCGGCGCCAACATCGCCGCCCTCGACATCGACGACCGCGTACGCCACTCCCTTTCACTCCTGCCTTCCAAATGCCTCTGGCCCCAAAAATTCGAACATTCTCTGAAATTGTCGGAAAGAAACTGGCGAACAGATTGGGCCAGTTTCTTTCCGGCAATTTTAGGGAATGTTCGAATTTTTGGGGCCAATGAGAGTAGTGATTGGTGAGTTGTGGAAGGGCGGCGGCAAATTGCAGATCAAGGCTCTGCCGGCTGCCCTGTCGCACCGCCCGGTGGCCTACCAGCCGGCCTCCGTCTTCTACACCAACCCGGAAGGCCTCTGCCTCAGCGCCGGCTCCCTGGCCGCCGTGGGCGTCATCGGCTTCGCCCTCCTCTTCGCCATCCTCGCCACCGCCGCCTTCCTCCTCCGCCGCAAATAAACTCCTCCGTCCCTCCCTCAACCACCCCTCTCAAACCCCGCACAGACTTCTATCCTATTGCACCTTTTTGGCTCCCGCTAGCGCTATTCGTTGAATATAGGCACGGGTAGAGGAGGAGTGTAGGCAGCCGACTGGCTGACAGGACTCATATTCAACGATGCGCCCCCTGTACATGATGCCTTCCTGCACCCCGCGTCTTCCCACTAGGCGTGACTAGAGTAGCTCTGACGGTGCAACTCTTTGCCTTCTTCTCCCTTTTTCACTGCCTCCCCTGAGTGGGATGGGGAAACATTGGACCTTCCTCAGTTGCCGTGCCTCCCTCAGCTTACACTTCTTCTCCTGTCCCAGCCTAGCGCACAATTCTATCCTCATTCGCTATGCCAAACGCTATGCCCTCCAAAGCCCCTGCGAGAGAACCCAGCTGAGCAATAGAAGTTGGCCAAAGGAACTGCTTCTGCTTCTGTACAAATGCACTTGTAGCGAGTGTGATCTGCTAGTCTTCCCACTGTACACAGCTGCATTTTGGGCGCGACCTCCAACTCTGCCTCTATTTATTCGGTCACCGCTCAAACCATGCCGAGAAGAAAACTTCTATCAATATCGCCTTCTTGCAAAATAGCATAAACAATTCCAAAAGCATAAAATCAGATTGAAAAGCATAAAATAAAAGCCAAAACATAGAATCAAATTTTTCTCTATATTTAACATCATTAATCATTTTCACCCAGACCATTGAAGAAATCACTAGGGCATGCTTGCAACCTAAAACCAACGCCTCAATTAGTTCGAAGGAGCCAGGAAAACATGATATCAGCTGACATCGCGCAGAAACTTTTCCACAGTCCCCGCCCCACTCTCGGTGTTGTAGTACTTCTTCCAGTAGGCTGCCTGTGCCTCCAGGCTACTCGGAATGCCTGCACAGCCATGCTTCAAGCACCATCCAAAGCAAACGGTTGCAGGCAACTGAAAGAGCTTTTGACGTAGATGAGCCCCCTGGCAGCTATGAGTCCATGCAGAGGTACTCTCAGATCACCCGCCTCCCTGTCCAGCTTGTCCACGTCCACCTCAAGAAGCTTCAATCTTTTTCGAAGCCTGCCTGAGCTCTTTGAACTCCGAGTTGGGCGAGGATGGCAGTCTTCTTGGCAGAGGGCAAACGCAGCTGGACATCCTCCAGCCCGATGGGATCCACCTGCCACATTCCTGTCCCAACCCCCCAGGGCATACTCTTTCTGCTTCGCGGCAAATAAAAGAGAACCTCCGTTGCGCTGGAAGTTGCTGGCCCGCGGGAAGTCCGCGCCGAACTTCGACTCCACCCAGGCCACCCGCTTCAGGAACTGGCCAAGCAGGAATTGATGATCGAGTCATTGCCTTTCAGGAAGAGGCAGGTATTGAGTAGTTTTTGGCTGGCAGCATTTGCTCTATGAAAAGCTCTGCGTAAAGCTGTCACCCCGTGGTCGTCAGGGAAGATGGCGGCCTCGGTTAGGCGACTGATGGCCGATTCCACGGCAGCCTTGCTCGTCTGCCCCTCTCCAATCAGCTCCCCCTCTTTCACAGAAAGGTCATAAGTGTGGGGCAGTAGACCTGAGCTAGCCTCACTGTGGCCGTACAAAGCTCGCCAGGTGTTCGGGCCCACAACGCCGTCCGCTGTCAGGCCTTTGGAGGCTTGAAATCGCTCTACTGCAGCCTGCAAATTGATATTTCTTCACTTTTAATAACACTTGCTTCTTCAGTCCGCATAAAAAAACAGGAAAATGCTAAATTTGCGGAAGCAGTCAAAAGAGGCCAACCTTAGTATTCTTTCCGAAAATGCCATCTGCCGATATGCCCAAGGCCTGCTGGAGCTGGACAACGCAAGGCCCACGACTGCCTTTGCTCAGCGTAGGGCAGGCCGCCGAAGCCAGCCCCAGAACGAGCAGAAATATTAGGCCGCAACTGTTTTGCATTTTTCTCCTTCTAAAACTATGGTTAACAGAAAAGCAGCAGAAGTTTCTTTGGGCAACTGCTTGGAGGTTCAGTAAGTAATGCTGATTTTAAGGCTACTCTGGCATAGGGCGCTCCAGAGTTCTGAGAACAAAATGCGATCATAGATGGGGCTCTATTTTGCCTTGTTTTGAATAAGGACCGGTCTCGACACTGAGACAAGGCAGGAGACTGTTGACATGCTATGTCTGCACGTCTGCATGCTGAATAAGAGGTCATCATGATTTTTTGGTTGTTGAGAAAAGATTAAGGGGCTTAGCTTCCATTTTGATCATAGTGAATCTCATTTTTGTGTGGATTTTTAGTCGGCTGTTTCATGTGTACCATAAATTCAAAAAGCAAAATATCTTTGATAAACAATCTACACACAAAGCCAATACCTTCATATTTCAGAACTTGTCTATTATTGGGCTGGCGCGAGGGAGCAAGGCGAACCGTCAGCGCCCAGCCCCTCTTTTCGACCCAGGTGTATGTTTTGGGGGTTATTTTTTTTTCTGAAGGATCACAGCATTACAGCTGGAGGGAGAAGGTATCACCTCACGGTAAATACCAAACAAATGAGAAAGTGGCATGAACTGAGCAAAAGTAGCGAGGCCAATCTGTCCAGGACAGAGCAAATTATGCAAGGATCAGCAGAGAATCAAAGCTGGCGAAGCAGGAGCTGACGTGCGGTGTCAGCCAGCAGCCTCCGACTCCCCAGCACCTCAGCCTCCGTCAGCCTGTTCCAGGTTGATCTGGCCCGATGGGGCCAGGCTTCCGCCAGCAGTCCACCTGTTTGAGGAGGCGCATCTAGGTGATGTCGACCTCTGAGGTGAGAGTTTATGCGGGCGAAATAAACTGGACAGCCGTGATAGAAAGCCTGGGCTTTGGCCTGGGACGAGGAGAGGGATAGCGAGGAGTTAGGAAAGAGGGCTGGGTGGATAGAGGAGGGGAAGCTAGAAACCTGGGGGGTGCTGTCGGAAGAGGGAGAGCAAAGGAGGCCTCTCTCAAAGGCCCCACGAACAGCTTTGTAGCAGCGTTGGAGGAGAAGCAAATCTGCCAGGGCCCTTCTAACCTGCAGAGTATCCCAGCCCAGGATTGCACAGCGCTCAAGATAGTTTCTGCCCTTCCCACGAAAGTTTGAGTGATGAAAAATATGAGAGGCGAAAGATTTTTGGATGGATTCTAGCCGGTTAATTTCCGATTTTTTGGTTGGAGACCACACAGCTGAAGCATACTCTAGATGTGGGCGAATGTAAGTAGTATAAGCAGTGCTGAGGGTCTTTGCGGAAGGGAAGACAAAACATTTTTTGGTTAAGAAGGCAGCTTGCTTGGCTGATGCAATAACTGCTGAGATTTGATGAGAGTTGGAGAGTGTGGGGTGAAGTAGGATGCCGAGGTCACGGATAGGAGTTGTCGGACTGGCTCTGCTCAGCTGGAGGCCTCCCAGAGTGTAGGAGCCCACATCCCCTGATCCTGCATGAAACAGGAAACATTTTTCAGGGGCTAAGGGTAGTTGCCATGCTTCAGACCATTTCCAGAGGAGAGCCAGGGCTGAGGATAGAGGCTCTGCTCCACTTCTGGAGGCAGCATTGCAGCGGCTGGCCAGCTTTACATCGTCCGCATAAAACCAGCTGAAAATGCCAGGACACTGGTTGAGTAGCCAGGACAGTGTGAGGAGGTAGACATTGAACAGTAGTGGGCTGCAGGACCCACCCTGGACCACCGATGAGGGCACTAGTTTAGACTCTGACAGTTCCTCCCCTACTCGTACCTTGAAAGTTCGCCCTGTGATGAAAAGTTCAAGCAGTGAGCATAGCTGTGGGCTGAAGCCAAGGACTCGACACACATGCAGAAGCTTGCTGTGAGAGACACGGTCAAAAGCCTTACTGAAGTCCACGAAGACGATGTCCACGCTCTCGCCTCTGCTCAGCTCTTCCAGCAGAAAGTGCCTGAAAGACAGGAGGTTGGATGTTGTTGAGCGCCGGGGCCGAAATCCATGCATGTTGGTGGGAAAAACGCGGTGTGATTCAAGGCCTAGGCGAAGGTGTCTAGCTAGAAGTTGGTCTAGACTTTTCGAGAGAGCAGGGAGGAGGGATATAGGCCTATACGAAGCTGCCTCGCTAGCTGAGCCTTTTTTCTTGAATATAGGTACAACTATGCTTTCTTTCCATGCAAATGGGAAGGTCCGAGAGGCTAAAATAAACTCGAGGAGAATTGAGAGAGGTATGCTGAGCCCGGATGAGCAGCTGCGGACTAAGGCCGGTGAATAGCCATCTGCACCTATGCTGCGTTTGGGAGCCATTTTGCTGCACACAGCTTTTAGGATTGCAGGAGAGAAAAGCGGGATGTCAAGGGGTGCTAAGGGCTGAGGGGGGCAGTGAGCAGAAGAAGTGGAGGCCTGCTGGAAGGGAGGGTGAGCGCAGGGAAAAGGGGGCAGAAGAGTGCCATTGTCCTCAGAGAAGACAGAAGCAAACAGCGCACTGAAAGTGCCTGTTTTCTCCCTGTCTGAGGTGATGGCGCTAGGGAGAGTGGCAGGGGCAGTGGTTGATGTGTGCCGGCTGGAAGAGCGGGGGCAATTGAGTGGAGGGATCTTGGCTCCTTTTTTCCCTGTTTTAGCAGCAAAAAGCCTGTAAATGCCCATGCTTTTGGAGCGAGGATTGTTAGTGATTCTAGCCTCATGCACCCTCACGTCCCTCCGAATGGCCTGCCGAGCTGCTTTGGCCACCCTTCTAAAGCTGCGTTTGTGTCTAAGAGAAAGGGAGCGCTTGGGGTAAAGGCGGCGGCGAAGAGAGATTAGGTGGAGGGTAGAGAGCTGGAGTGGGCCTCGGATGGGAAGAGGGGCAGTAGCAGAGGGCGGGAGCAGCTTGAGGGGGACATAGAGGTCTATGGCATGGGAGAGGACCTGATCAATAAGATCCAGATAACTAGAAGCGTCCCAGGCCAAAGATGCCAAGTATTCCCAGTCGGTGCCAGTGAGAATTGAGTTAATGCCCTCAAAGTCTGCTTGAGCCCAGATGCGCACCCCTCTTCGAGGCTGGACAGCGGGGGGACCCCCAGCCCCCCCGGGGAGAGGGGCCTGGAGGCTGACGGAGAGATGATCGCTGGAGAGGAGGGCGGGGCCAACAGTTGCGGGGGTGTCATGCCACTGCTCGCTGACAAGGCAAAGATCCAGAATATTGGGCCCTCGGGTGGGGGAAGTGATAAGCTGTTTTAGCCCATGGGAGGTGGTCCAGTCTAGAAAAGCCCTGCCAAGGGAGGAGGAGGAATGGAGAGACTGCCAGTTGATTGAGGGCAGATTGGCATCACAGCAGAGGGCAAAGGGGAGGTCAGGGTGTGCAGAGAGAAGGCTGGAAAAGTAGGTAAGGGTAGTGAGGAGAAGGGCGAGAGGTTGGCCAGGGGGGCGGTACCATGCCACTATCAGAGCAGGAGGGGAGTGGGCAGAGCGGGAGACTAGAGCGGCCGATGTTTCCACTGGAAGAGGAGGGGGGGCGGGGAGGGGCAGTGGGCGGGAGTGCAGGTCAGGGGCCACGAGAATCATAGTCCCACCTCCGAGGCTTGGGCGGTCTGTGCGGTACACACTATAGTGGGCGGACCAGTTGAAGAGGGCACTGGGGAAAGAGGGAGAAAGCCAGGTTTCGAAAACACAGATAATCTGGTATTTGTGGCTGCCTAATAAAGAAGTGAGCATGTGCAGTTTGGGCCTGGAAACTGAGGTGGAGCAGATTCCTCTGGCATTGAAGGCTAGGAGGGCTAGGAAGGCTAGGAGGCTATCATTATTGCTAGATCTCAATTTTGATAAGGCTCTAGCTCCTCACAGGAAGCTTCAATCTTTCTGATTCTTTTTGCATTGGAAAGAGCAGCGTCGAATTAACCAGAACTCGCGAAAAATCGCCAAAAAGTATCAGAATGCTGGAGAAAATCACTCAAAACCATTTGTCCGAACTCCTTCTTCTTCTTCTTCTTCTCCGCATCTATTCAATGGACGATAGTAGGTATTCATTTCTTCCCCACACCCCCCTTCCCCGAGTCCCTTGGCCTCATGTATTTATTTATTCATAGCTCTTAAGTTAAACAAATGAGTCACATGTACCAGTGGTGTAGTGGTGTAAGCGATTGGCTAGATGGATGAAACTGGCAGGTTCGAATCCATCTCAGGCATTCATTTTTATTTTTGCGTTTTTAAAGTTGAGAAAACAACTGGTACCATCGCCAGGCCAAAAGTAAAGCTCTTTTCTCCCAAAAATCGAGTGCACTAAGCATAAGTTAAGAAAATTTCACAAAATTTTTTTTGTTTGACAGCAAGTTTGCATTGTATTATTCATTTTCGAATATTTTATTAAATTTTTTACGTTTTTTTCTTTTTTTTTGCATATCGAATAAAGTTTTGACTAAATATATAACCAGCAATATAAAATTTGTATGAAAAGTGGAAGAAATATCTGATACCATCGGCAGGCCAAATGTGAGACTCTTTTCTCCAAAATTTGCAGTTGCCTGGAGTAAAAAGTCAAGGAAATACATTTTCTACTAGTGGAATCTGCTGCGTCATCTGCATTTTGTTTTGGGCGCGCATGGAAAGAGACACTGAACTGCGCGCCAAAAACAAAATGCAACTGTCCAAGCAGCAGATTCCACTAGTAGAAAATGTATTTCCTTGACTTTTTACTCCAGGTAACTGCAAATTTTGGAGAAAAGAGTCTCACATTTGGCCTGCCGATGGTATCAGATATATTATATTTGTCTGACTATCCCCAACAGTTTTGCAATGGGCCATATCATTCTCATTAATCAAGCTTGTCAAATATGCAGTTTCGGAAATGAAAACAATTGCAGCTGAGGGTGCAAGAGTTGCAGGTTGCAAGTGTTGCAGGTTTGTGCGATTTCTTCAGGCCCCCAGTTACGGGCAGGTTTCTGCGAGAAAAAGTAGTTGCAAGCCTAACATGAGCTTTGGCTGATATAGAAGCCAGTCCTCGTGAGCCTTCCACCCGGAACCCGGAATAGCCAGCTCCAGTGTACCACGTCGTCATCCTTGTGCAGGATGTACTTGCGCCTGAAATTAGCATTTGCCTTTGCCTATGTGCCTATATGCCTAAAACCTGCTTTTCATTGTACCATGAATTGGTCAATTGAAGGAAATATGCATCTGGAATGGCGCATGGTATTTTTCATAGTGCCGTAACGAAACAGGCAGCCTGGATGCAGCGCTTGTCGCTATGCGTACACAGGCTTACCTCGTTTGTAAATATGCGCAGTCCCCTCTAAACGCAGTCCCATTAACTTATCGCCCAACTCACCTGCATTCCCAAAAACAGCAAAGAACAGCAAAATGACAACTATTCCTCCCACATTCATCGCCGACTTTCATTCCCAGTTCGCCAATCATTTGCCATCTTTTTTTTCGATATCATGAGCACTGTTCTATGCTTGTTTAGAGAGGATGTGGAGCGGATGGAGTACCGACCACTGGGCAAGACCGGGCTCCTGGTCTCCAAGCTTGGCCTGGGTTCATTCATGATTGCTAGTTTTAGAGTAGCGTTTTTGGGAAGACAGTTTTCAGGCTGTGCCCCATTGGGCGGGGTCTATGCCAGCACTGGCCTGAGTGAACCGATGAGGATAGTTCGTGAGTCTCTCAAACGCGGCGTCAACTTCATCGACACTGCACCATTCTACGGCCAGGGCAAGTCGGAGGAAGTTCTTGGCCAAGTTGACCCCCTTGCTTAGCTTTCTTATGGCAGAATTTCAGAACTCTCATTCATGTCCTGCTTATCGATGTTTTTTGGATCCTTTTGAAGTTCTTCATGATTGCTATATGGATTTGAAGATATGAAGTAGAGTAGATGCTGATGTAGGGAGTCCTCATGCTCCATGCATCATAGTTCTAGGCGTTGGAAGGGATTCCGAGGAGTGCGTATTACCTGGCCACCAAGGTGGGGCGCTATGGGGCTATGGGCGACTTCGCCAATGCCTTCGACTTCCGTCCGGAGCGAGTGGAAGTCTCCATGGAGAAAAGCTTGCAGCTCTTGCGCCTTGACTACGTTGACATCATACAGGTTTGTTTTTTCGCCTTTTTTAGACAGCGATTTACTCATTGACTGAAAATATTTTGCAAGACCTCGAATAAATCGATAGATAGGATTAGAGATAGGAACAATGCGAGCATTTTGACGTCAATAAAGTTGACGCAGCTTATAAATAGTATTAGAAGAAGAAGCAAAGGTTGTTAAAATAGAAAGGTCATATACATGAAGCAGTCAAATTCACGGAAAATGAATACTTCACGGATTCATTGTCCGCACAGTATAAAATCGCTAGTGCAACTCGTCATTTCCACTCCCCATATTTAGGCAATACGACTTCGTAATTGTTACATAATAGGGGGACAATTAGATATTTAGCAAAATAAGACCTATTCGAGCTGAAGCATGGGTGAAAGACAGACTCTTCGCTGTGGGTAGGTGTTTGGGAGACGAATTGGAGGAGATGCCATTCAATGGCCATGAAACCAGGGTCGCCGTGGTGGAACGGCTCTTTCCCTTCCCTCCGCCTTGCCCTCCACCATGCGATTTCCCGCCTGCCGAATTCGTGCCAGACGAACCTTCAGCCACCTTGTCTTCTCCTATCCCAGAATTGCCGCTTTCCAATGCAGGACAATTTTAGACATTTGTTGGATGTGCCTTTCAAATCACCCTTCTGAACTGCTGAGGCTATTTGGGTGGAAGGAAAAGGGGAACGGCGATGCAGTAGCGAAGCTTGGTGGGCGGGCAGAAGGCCTCCGTGAAGGCCTGGCCAGCAACCAGGAGGCAGCAGAGCAGGAGACCTGGATTCATCTTCTCCAATTATGGCACTGGCTGCTGTTCTGGCCTCCTTTTAAAGGCAGCCTCTGGCCTTGTCTCCAGTCCTCCGGCACGCAAGCCTCCCCGCCACGCCCAAATCGGCTGGCATGGCGCCTACAGCCTCTCTTGGCTTGCCTTCACCAGATCTATCTGCCTGTATGCGTCAAGCATCAGCCCTGCTGACCTTTGCAGGCGGAACAATTTGGGATTGAGACAGATTATGGGAGAACTAATGAGCTCCGCCTTTTTCCCATTTGCCCGTCCTCAGCAGTGCTGCTTTGTGATAGGGAGGATAGGGAGGGAGGCGATAGGGAGGATAGAAAGCAGGAAGAGAGGATAGGGAGGGAGTCTACAAGTCCCAGATATTTTCGGGACTAAAGAAAGACAATCTATGGAAATAAGAATGCTTTTGAAATGGCTGCTCATTAGTGCCAGCCGCATTCGCCAGGGCATCACAAGGCCCATTGTTCGTCCAAAATAGGGGACAGGCGACAGGCAAGAGCAGCAGGAGAGGGAACCGTGGAAGGGTACTCAATATTTTTTGATGAAAATTTGTCAGAACATACATCTAACTGAGGCCTAAATTGTGCTTAATTTTTATGTTCTTACAAAATATTTCTAATTTAAAATCCGCAAACAAATATTTATAAATTTTAAACCCAAAAGTCAAAGCGCTGTCAAAGCTGTCATGAAGGGTGCCAATGCGTTAGGGACAAATATTTAGCGCAATTTAGGCAACAAATAGATGCATATTCTGAAAAATTTTCATAAAAAATATCAAGTGGATCTTGAGATGAGTGAAAAAGGGGCATGAATAAGGGGTAGTTCAGGTGCACGATGTGGAGTACGCGGACTCGGAGCGACTGATCTTGGACCAGACGCTGCCGGCAGCCCGTCGCCTCGTGGAGCGCGGCAAAGCTCGCCATCTTGGCATCTCCGGATACGACCTCCATGTCCTCAAGTTACCATTTTCCCCTTCAACCAAAGAACAAATGCTGGTCGCAAGCCCTAATTTAGAGTAGATCAACATTTTGAGGCCGCAATAATTTTCATTATTTGCAGGTATTTGCAGTTAAATGAGATTGCACTATATTTATGCATTGAAATGGCCATGTTTGTAACAGAAAATCATCAAATAATATCGCTTTGGTCACCAATCTCCAAATAGAATCCAAAATGCAATCCTGAAGAAGGAAAATATTAATAAAATAGGTCGATCGTGGAGAAGTCCAGTGTGCCCATCGACACAGTGCTCAGCTACAGTCGGGCAGCCCTCTACGATCAAAGCCTCGCCGATTACAGCGACTTCTTCCAAGTTCACCCCTTTTGCTTCCTTTTCCTTGAGTACAAGAGGCAATGAGGCGTACAGGAGAAAGGCATCGGAGTGATCAACGCCGCTGCCACCGGCATGGGTCTCCTCACCCCCCAGGGCCCACAAGCCTGGCACCCTGCCTCTCCCTCCATCCGTCAGCTCTGTCAGACTGCAGTGGAGCAAGCTGACATTTCCGTCACGGTTTCTATTCATGTTCCATCCTCCGTCTCAGTTCTTCATCCAATTTCAAGACTTCAAGACCAATAGGCTGCTTTGAACAGGGCTTCGATAACTGGGCAGCCTTGGCCCAGTGCTACGGCCTCAACTTCCCCGGCGTAGCCACCACTCTGGCCGGTGCTCACAGCCTTCCTGTGGCCCTGGCCAACCTAGATGTGGCACAGCGGCCCTACACACCTACACTGGCCCAACAAATGGATGCCTTGAGACTGAAGTAAGAGCTGGCACCGATTGAGCAGTCTAGTTGGAAGCCTAATGGCTGCTAAACAGTGCAAGCTAGAAACCAACTTTTCTGCAGTGCAAACTATGATAATCAGTACAAACATTAGGGATAAGAAACATTTAGTTATTGGGCTGGCGCGAACGGAGCATCAGCGAAGTGTCAGCGCCCAGCCCCTCTTTTCGACCCAGGTGTACGTTTTCGGGGTTATTGCCAGATCTTAAAATTGATAAGGATTTTGTGCTTCACAGAAACGTCCAATCGTGGCGCGAGGGAGCAAGGCGAACCGTCAGCGCCCAGCCCCTCTTTTCGACCCAGGTGTATGTTTTGGGGGTTATTGCTAGATCTCAATTTTGATAAGGCTCTAGCTCCTCACAGGAAGCTTCAATCTTTCTGATTCTTTTTGCATTGGAAAGAGCATCATCGAATTGACTAAAACTCGCGAGAAAATGCCCAAAAACGACAGAACACAAGAGAAAACTACTCAAAACCATTTGTCCAAACTCCTCCTTCTCCTTCTCCTTCTTCTTCTTCTTCTTCTCCTTCTCCTCCGCATCTATTCTTGAAATGAGAGTAGGTATTCATTTCTTCCCCACACCCCCCTTAACCGGGTTTCTGGGCCTCATATATTTATTTATTCATAAGTCTTCAGTTAAACAGATGTTCCATGTGCAACAGTGGTGTAGTGGTCTAAGCGATCGGATAGCTGGATGAAACTGGCAGGTTCGAATCCTTCTCTGGCAATCATTTTTATTTTGGAAATTTTAAGTTGAGAAAGCAACTGGTACCATCGGCAGGTCAAAATTAAAGCTCTTTTTGCCCAAAAATCGATTACCCTAAGTATAAATCATGAAAATTTCACAAAAATATGTTACTTTGCCAATAAATTTGCATTGTATTTCTAATTTTCGAGTCTTTTCTTTTCGTTATAATTTTAAATAAGATCATTTTTATCAATTATTTATTTTTTTGTCCAATAATATCTTAATATATAACTATATATAACCAACAATATAAAATTTTTATTTATACATTTTATACTATATAAAAAGTGGAAGAAATATCTGGTACAATCGTCAGGCCAAATGTGAATCTCTTTTCTCCCAAAAAGTCGATTTGTCCGAGTTTAAAGTCAAGGAAATTCATCTACTACTAGTGGAATCTGCTGAGCCACCTGCATTTTGGTTTAGCGCGCAATGGAAAGAGCCACTGGACTGCGCGCTAAAACAAAATGCAATTGTCTTAGAAGCAGATTCCACTAGTAGTAGATGAATTTCCTTGACTTTAAACTCGGACAAATCGACTTTTTGGGAGAAAAGAGATTCACATTTGGCCTGCCGATTGTACCAGATATAGGAATAAGGAACAGACAACAAACTTTGGCCCAGAAGTGCAGAAGGTTGACTAGGAGGCCTCAAAATCATTTTGGGGGTTGTTCTAAGAAAAAGAACCAGTTGCCCTAAGGACCAGTGGCCCTAAGGACCAGTTGCCCTATGGACCAGTGGCCCTATGGACCAGTTGCCCTAAGAACCAGTGGCCCTGTGGATAGGTTGCCCTATGGATCAGTTGTCCGGGACCACTCGGCCTAGGACCAGTTGTCCATGAACCAGTTGCCCTAGCGCCAGGTGTGCGTTGTTGAACTAGTTTGACTGCAGACTAAGCTCATGAATGCGGCTGAGCAATTGTGTGGATTGAGGTACTTCCCGCCGGCTGAAGGCGAGAGCCGAAGCCGGCATCATTGGAGCGGCCTTGATGTGGCCAACTATTGGGCCCATGTTCAGGCCAACGTGCCCGACTCTCCTCGCTTTGTCTGAGCCGATTACAATGCTGGAAATGTTGAAGATATTTTACTATACAGCAAATTTTATCAAATCATTTCCAACTTTATCAAAGTTTGGACAAATTTTTATTCACCCTGTTAAGGATCAGATAATTTTATTGTGTTTACCTGCCCTTGTTGATCCACCCAGTTTTTGTTGACGATAAAACTGGTGTTCCGGACAACAAGTCCATGGCTATCACCCAGTCAGCAAATGGAAGACAAGTAATTCTGCACGTTTAATAGGAAATTGGTTGTACTAAGCGGCGGCATTCAAAAGATTGTGGCTAATGACCAGAATCCCCCCCCAAGGCTTCTACCCCCCTAATATTCTACCCCCCCCCCAGGTAAGTATCCCCCCCCACGTAATTATCCCCCCCCCCCCCCCCCAAGTAAGTATACAGTGCATGTCATGCACGTATGGTCATGCTTTCAAGGCGATTTTTGGTGATTTTGCACTTGGGGGGGGGGATCCTGGTCATCGCATTTCGGTGACCAGTATCCCCCCCCCAAATGCCAAAATCCCTTGATTGATGACCAGAATCCCCCCCCCCCAAAGTTTTTTTGAGCCCAGCTTTAAGGCTTCGCAAGCGAAGCCTACGCAGTTGCTGGTCTAGTTTGCATTCAGCTTTAAGGCTTCGCAAGCGAAGCCTACGCAATTGCCACTATACGAATTCGTTTGACTAAGCCTAAGCCTTTTTTAGAATCAGTATACCTAGTAAAAAATAGTATAGCCTAGTAAAAAATTTGGGGGGGGGCAAAACCTTTGGGGGGGGGGGCAAAATTGTTGGTTGGTTTTGGTTTGTTGAAAAACGGGTTTGGTTGGCCGGTAGAATCCTTGGGGGGGGGATTCTGGTCATAAGCCAAGATTGTCACGTTTGTAGGCTTCCCAGATGCCATCCTCGCAAGTTGGAGGCACTGGAATAGCGAAAGAAAACAAATTGGATTGCCCGAAATTTGATCTAGGTACGGCTGGCGCAAAACTTCTGGTCCGCTTCGGTGTTGAAGATGCACATAGAGGCAAGGAAGTTGCAATCCTCCGTTCCACACTACTCCAGCCCCATCCCCACAACGAAGCATCTGCCTCCCTAGCTGTCAGTCTCCACAGCAGAGCCCGTCGAAGCAAGCCATGCCCTGCCCTACCTTGGATAGTCTGGAATAAGCAGGTACAAATGGAAGTGGTGTTTTCTAAAAAAATGCCGGACAGTTTCATAGCCGTATTGGTGGAGGAGTCAATGTTTCCACTCGGCCACTGTTTGCCCCTCAGCTGAGCTGTAGAGAAGAGGGAGGACAAGGCAGTCAGTGAGTCGAGCAGGTTCAAATCCTGACTCAAACAAATACTTTTTCCTTTTCGATTCCTAATGCTTATGCTGAAATTGAAAATGTTTGGTGAAGGTGGACTCGAAGCTAGTTATTATCGCAAGTGGGAAAGAGTGGCTGAAAGCCCATGGCGGAGAAAGGTTTGCGCCCAAGTGGAAACAAAGCGCAACCATGCAAATCAAGACGAAGCGCGAACTCAAACGAGGCGTTCTCACACATCCTCCGCCAAGACAAAAAGGAAGCTGAACTGCTCAAAGCATGGCACAAAGGCCCAAAAAGGAAGCCCAATGGGCAATCAATCAAAAATGCCTGTATCAAATCCTGAGACTAGGAGTCCTTCACAAAATCACATGAGCCAAAGTTTGGGTAGATGGAAATGGAGGTTGGAGAGGGTGCGAAGCGAGCAGGCCGAGGCAAAAGCCAAGTTTCTGGGACGTTGCTACTTGCCGAAGCTTTCGCTGCTCTGGGCAGCGTGCAAAGCCCAGCCCACTCCTGCTCACTCCACAGAACATAAAACAAGGCTGAGCATTTTCTGGAAAATAGGTGAAGCAATAGCTGGGTGACTATGGTGGGTTATATGTGAATAAGAGCCAATGAGTAAGAAAAAGGGGACCCGTTTCTCAAATGAGTGTGAATCAAAAGCATTTTTCCAATCCTAATAAATAGCTGATGTGAAAGTCCAATTCTAACAAAGACAATCCCTTCGAATGCCAAAGTTGAGTTTTAGTTGAGAAATAGTTGAGAAATAGTTGAGACGTTAGCACAAAAGAAAAGGCATTGGGGTGAGTCCTAAAGGGGAGGGTGCAGCAAAGGCCGGCGAAGACGCCGGAGTCGCCCAACTTGCTCCACACCCGCTCGGAGCTCCCCACCTCAGAATTCTCCAAGGCCAGCAAACGAAAAGCAGGTGAGAGTCTCTGGGGGAACCGCAAAGTTTGGGTCTTATCCGCATGAGTCATGCTCAATTGGACAGGGGCCTGGAAGCACTTGAGGGGAGAGGCAGGAGGTTGGAGGCGGAGTCAGGCTCGCCCGGCTGCTCCTCGTTGACCCCCAGCTCCATGGCCACCAGCTTGCTCATTGGGTACTTGTTCTCCACCCCATTGCAGCCCTTGGCGTAGACGTAGCGTTGGCAGTTGTTGGAGGACTTGGTGAGGCGGGTGACATGGAGTACTTCCCAGTCCTTGTGCTTGCCCCCATTGTCGTGGATGACGAGCTCGCCCTCGTGGAAGACAGGCTTGGCAGCATGGTTCTGGCGGCTGGCGTTGATCTTGCGCAGGTACTTCAGGTACTCCTGCTTGAAGCGCTGGCGTCCCTGCTCCAGGGCTAGGAACTGCTGGTGGAGGCGGTGCCGGAGGGTGGTGGCTGCTTTTGGAAGCGTGAAGGTGGGTGCTGGTGTGTAGGGGTGCTGGCTGGGGTGTAGCAAGTCGTTGGGAGTGAGGGCCTTGTAGGAGTGGAGGTCGTCGCTGGCAGGGGTGAGAGGGTGATTGTTGCAGGCAGTGGCGAGCTGTGCGATGAAGGTGCGCATGTTGTCCTCGGTGGTGACGCGGTTCCAGAGCAGGACTCAAAGCCCTTACTTGAGCACTCGGACAAATCTTTCCACTCCTCCTTTAATCCATGGTGCTTTGATAGGGCCAAAGGTGAACTTGAGCTGAGGTTTGGAGGTGAGGCTTTTGAGGATGGCACTGGTGATGAGGCAGGCAGTGCCCACAAAGGCAGTGCTGTTGTCGCAACAGATCTCCCCGTCCCCAAACCCCCATGCTGCCCACAGATGCTGGAGGGCATTGACGATGGACTCGGTGGAGTAGTCCTTGAGGATGTCGAAGTAGCAGGTGCAGGTGGCGAGGCAGATGATGACCAGGCCCCATCTCTTCCCCTTCCCTCCTCCTCCCTCACATACCATGAAAGGACCTGCTTGATCCATTGTTATGAAAGAGAAGGGAGGGCTGGTGCAGTTGAAGCAGTGTCAGGCATAGGGGCTGAGGGTGAGGGTGCGCTAGGGATTGGCCTTGAAGAAGTGGCAGGCGATGCAGTGCTTGGAGATGGACTTGGCTGTCTGCTTGGCCCCAATGATCCAGAAGCAGTGCTGAGAGGCTTGAAGGGTGGCTGAAGCGCCAGCATGGCAGGCCTGCTGATGGAAGTGGTCAAGTAGGAGTTGAGCGATGGGGCTGTCGGGGATGACGATGGGGTTGGGCTCGTCGGAGTACTTGAAATGCCCTCCGGTGTGCTGCAGTCCATCCCCGTCCTTGTAGGTGTTCAGGCTGGTGCTCTGCTGGGTGGTGAGGTTGGTCTGGGCAATGTGGATGAGCGTGAACTCCGCCTCCTCCAGCTCCTGGCTGGTCGGGCATGGCTTCTGGGCCCCCTTCCCCTCCTTCATAACCTTCAGCCATCTTTTCAACCAAGCAATATGTTTGACCAAATGCCAATAGCTTTTAGGCTGAAATTTTTTGTACGGCTGGCCCTTAGCCTCTTTTTTGTCCTCTATGGATCTTTTCTGGCCTTTTTGGCTCTTCTTTGGGCAATTGCCTCTTTTTTGGGTGGGCTTTTTCTTTTTTCCTTTTTTATTTTTTGAGCCATTTTTGATGAATTTTTTGGACTCGGAGGGTGTTTCCAGAGGCGAATCTGGAGCACTTGGAGGGTTCGAGAGGTGAGTGGAGGGTGAGGGCTGGGTTGGCCAGGTCCTGTAGGCTCCTCTTGTGCTCTCAACGTGATTGTCTGGCCTCTCCTCGCTCTGCTGCTCCCCCACACTCACTTCAAAGATCTCGTCCATGTAGGCCATGGCCAAGGCTGCTGAGAAGCTCTTCTCCATCTCCTCCGTCCTCGTCTTCTTCATCTTCTTCCTGGTGGGTGGTGTCCCAGTTTCCAGCTCCTCCTCCTCTTTGCCCCAGACGGCAGCCTCATCAGGCCAGGCATCAATCTCCTCCTTGAACCAGGCTGGGCCAGTGTAGTAGAGGTGATTGTGAGTGAGGTTGGAGGCAGGTGTAGGATGGGTGACGTAGTCAGCAGGGTTGTTGGCAGTGCAGATGTAGTGGACATGGTCGACAGAGATGAAGGCGAGGATCTTGTCCACTCGCTTCCGCTCATATGGCCTGCTCAGCTTCTCTGCCCTCTTGAGCCACCAGTAGACGACCTGGGAGTCCACGTTCAGGAACACCTGCTGCAGGTTCAGCGTCCCTCTCAGCATGCTCCAGACCCACACTGCCACCCGTTTTACTGCCAATGTTCCCCACAACTCTGCTCTGGGCATGGTGACCTTGGTGGCGCCGTTCTGGATGATGAGGTGGTTCTTGCCGATGAGGAACTGGATGGAGTTGGCTTGCTTGAGGTGAAGGGTGTAGCTGTAGGCCTCGTCTGATGCATCAGTGGAGAGGATGAGATGGACAGGCTTCTGGCACTCAATGGCGAGCTGGTGGGGGTAGGCGATGGCACCAATCTTCTCCAGATCCTCCAGCAGCTTCTTGAACTCCTTGACCTGGTCAGTGTTGATCTTGTCGCTCCACTTGTGCAGCAGCAGTGCATGTCAGTGGAAAAAGAGCTTGAATTGTAGGAGGACTGGGGTGAAAAAACCATAGATGTCGTAGGCCCTGGCGATGGTGCTGAGGATGTCCCACTTGGTGAGCTGCTCCTTGGCCTTCAGGTCCTGGATCTTGATCCTGCCCAGGCTGAGCGAGTCCTTGCAGGTGTCCCATTTGAGGCTGGGAGCCTTGATGATGGTGTCGCTGTGCTTGGCACTGTTGGGGAGGTCAGAGAGGATGTCGCAGTTGCTGGCGTACTCCCGTAGCTCCATCGCAGCCACCTGGAAGACGCTCCTGTAGCTGTTGGCCAGCTTCTTGCCCTCCTCCTCGGAGTCAAAGAGGCTGATGACATTGTCCATGTATGTCTGGCTGGGGATGGTGAGGATCTCAGGGCCGGTGATGCCGTGCTTGTCACTCTTGGCCTCCTCCTCGCACAGCTTTGTGATGACTGCCAGCAGCACCCAAGGACTGGAGGTGGAGCCCATGATGAGAGAGGTGAACCGGAAGACCTGGAAGTTGTTGCAGGTGAGGGGCTTAGAGATGTCCTTGGGCAGGATGATGTGGCAGGCATCCCGGTCCTCCTTGGCGGTGCGCACCTGGTAGAAGGCTTTCTTGATGTTGGCGAAGAAGAGGCCGGAGTAGCAGTGCAGGCGCAGCTGTAGCTCCAACAGGTTGGTCAGCAGGTTGGGGCCCGTCTCCAGCAGGTCGTTGAGCGAGAGGCCGGTGTCCTTGCTCTTGGCACTGGCGTTGATGATGGGGCAAAGCTTGGTGGTGGCCGAGTCCTCTTTGGGCATGCCGAAGTGGGAGAGGTGGTGGATGAGGCGATTGGCGGGCAGGGCAGTGGTGACCTCCTCCAGGTACCCGTTGGCCTTGTGCCCGTCAAACATCTGATAGTACTCCTGCCGCTCACTGATGGACATCTTGTCGTGGATGCGTTTGGTGTGGGCGAAGGCCACGCGGAAGTCGCTGGACAGCGCCTCCACTCCCTCTTTGAAGGGCAGGTGAATGGTGAAGCGTCCTTACTTATTCCCTGGTGGCCATGCTCAGCAGCTTCTTCATCCTCTCCTCCTTGGTGGCCAGCAGCTTCTCGTACACCATGGCCTTGGTCCCCATCAGATTGTCCATGGCCTCCTTCAGGTTCTCGTCCTCTGCCAGCATGTAGGCACACACGTAGCTGTTGAAAGAGTAGTTGGAGCTGATGGTGACCTTGCTCTGCTTGAGCTTGCCCTTGAGGAGGTTGCCGAAGGCCATGTTCATGCCTGTCAGGTCCTCCATGATGGCCCAGCTTGTCGCCACTCCTGGCCCCCAGACACGCTCCAGCCAGTCATTGCCCAGCAGGTGGTGAACTTCCAGTTCTTGAACTTCAGGTGTAGGTGAGTTTTTGTAGATGCCTTTGATGATGCCCTGCTTGACCTTGTAGCCCCCATGGTAGAGGGTGCCAGTAACGGTGTCGGTGATGTGGGCAGTGATGCTGAACTGGCAGCCGTTCTTGCGCTCCAGGTTGATGTCCACCTCCTGCATCTCCCTCCTTCTCTGCTCCTTCTCTTGAGCTGTGGAGATGAAGGTGGTGAAGCTGGGGCCCTTGGTGAGGTTGAGGTTGTCGACGATGTCGGAGCGGACCCAGGAGACGTCAGACCACCCATCCAAGAGAACATTCAGCTGCTGTCCTGTACTGCCTTGTACAGGATGAAGAGCTTGAGTGGAGAAGAATGGCAGGATGGAGACATCGGTGAGGATGGAGCCAGAGATGGCAGTGGCGGCGGTGAAGTTGGGCTGCTTGGGCTGCTCAAAGTTGTCGTCGTGGATGGTGGTGTGGTGTTTCTTCTTGCAGACGTGGCAGCGCTACTTGCTCATGCAGTCCTTGACGGGGTGCTTGAAGGAGAGACAGTTGAAGCAGAGCCGCTTCTCCTTCACCTTCTCACAGCGGTCCTTCGTCTCCTTGTAGGCCTTGCATTTGACTGCCCAGTACTGCTCTTCACAGAATGCGCATGGCGGGGCTGGCCTCTCTGCCTTCCCACCCTCCTTCTCCTTCCCCTGCCCTTTCTGCTCGCCTTCAGACTGGCCATTTGGGCTCTTTTGCTCTCCCCCTTGGCCTTTTTGGCTCTTTTGCTCTCCCTCCTGGCCTTTTTGGCTCTTTTGCCCTTTGGGCTGGGAGTTGGAGGCTAGGGTGGTGGAGCCAGTCTGGGCGGGTGGGGCTTTGGTGATGCCACTGTAGCTGGCCTTGATTTTGATCTTGGCCTGTAGCCACTTGAGCAGCTCCTCCATGCTGGGCGTCGGTGGTTGGTTTTGCGTATGGTGATGATGGCGAAGGCAAAGGAAGAGTAGATGAGGCAGGACTTGGTAGACCAGGTTGTCCATGTCCTCCATGCTGATGCACTCCAGCTCGTAGATGATGCCCGAGACCTCATCGTAGAAGCTGCCCAGGTTGTCCTCCTTCACGTTCCCCACCTTGGCCAGCTTGGTGAAAAGAGCCGCCTTGGAGAGGTCGGTGTTGCCATAGGTTTTGTCCAGGAGCTTGCAGGCGGTGGCCCAGGAGGTGGCGTTGGAGGTGCTGAGATGCTGAACTTTGGCTTTGGTGGCGCCCCACAGGGCCTGGGTGAGGTAAGTGAACTTTGCATTCGAGGAGAGGCTGGGCTGGACACCCACCAGGTACCTGAAGTCCTCTTTCCACTGCCGGTAGGCTGAGAGATCTTTGCCATCGAATGTGGAGAACTTGGGCTCTATCTTGGCCAGCTTTGGGTAGGCAGAGTAGGACTTGTTGCACTGGGAAAGGTCTTGCAGTGTGTCAGAGATGATGTGGAGGGCTCGTGTCTATTTTCTAGAAAGTGTAGGAGAGGTGGATCTTGAGGTGGAGGAGGTGGTTGTGGAGGTGCTTGTGGTGAGCGTGATGGTGGTGGGGGCCTGTGAGGCGGTGGTGGAGGCAGAGGTGGAGCCGCTCCCCATGCCCCGGGCAGCAGTTGAAGTTGAGTCTGAAGTTGAAGTTGAGGCGGAAGTTGAGTCAGTGGGCGATAGCGTGGTGTGTGGTAGGAGGCGTGGGAGGTGTGGATGGAGCTGTGGTTGGAGCTGGGTGGGTTGGGTAGTTGTTGGAAGCCTGCTTGTCGAAGCTGGAGTTGGAGATGGCAGTTTTCTTCTCGAAGGTGAATGATGGAAGACCCGTTCTTGGGCCAGTCCTGAGGGTTGTGGATGCTGGGGTAGGTGGAGATGTGAGAGGCAGTGTGGGTGCGGCGGGAGGTGGCAGAGCCGAACTTGCTGGCCTCCTCCACGTACTCATCCCCATCCTCCGGGTCCTCCAGGCCTGCATGGTGCAGCTCCGGCACTGGACGGTAGTCCACTGCTCCCCCTTCCCCCTCGTTCCACAGCCCCTGCCGGACCAGTTGGCATACAAGAGGAGAGGTGAATGGCTGGCCTTTGGGTGGGGTGCAGGTGATGCAGTGGATGTGTGGCATGGCCACGTGGCAGCGGCGTGCCTCCTCCATGGCAGCTCGAAGGGCATCCCACATGACGATGGTGGTCCTGCCCACTGGCTGGAAGGCATCGTCAAAGCCAACATGGCAGACGGTGGCCTGGCAGTTGTCGCAGAGCAGCTTGCGGGCGCTGTGGCATGGGTGAGGGCGAGGGCAAAGTTGGCAGACTTGATCGCAGTTGTTGCACCAGAAGTAGGCTGGGCAGGGCTGGATGGGGTCCTCCTCCATGATGACAATGATGATGATGGTGAACTATTTCTGATTGTACCTGGCCCTGAAGAGGGCCTTTGGGGGTTTGGTGAAAGGGTGTTGGTTGAGAAAAGGGTGTGCGGTTAGGCCGGCATATGGAAAGGGTGTAGGTATTGAGAGAATGGACTGGGTGTGGGGTATGGTAGGTGCTGACGTCACTCAAGCGCAAGCGCAAGAGTTACGAAATCAGCCAGGAAGCTTCTAGAAGGATTGGAAAAAGGGTGCAAATCGCCAATAATATGGCATCAACGCAAGGTCTGGGTGAGAGGGGTGGGTGAGAGGATGGGAGAGAGGCCAAAGAGGACGTTGGCGATGCTGGGGAACTTGATCTAGGCGTCCTGGTTGGAGTAGCCATAGTCGAAGTTGTTGCCAAAGTTGCTCTTGAAACAGCCCATCTTGCCCAGCTTCAATTTACACACCCGAAAGATCTGTTCAAAAGATGAAAGGAACACCAAAGAGAGAGGTGGATGGAACTAGGAGTCCCAGAGCCACCAGGAGTGCTTGGAAGGCCTTGGACTTGAAGATGGTGATGATGCAGGAGATGTAGTCCATGCCATTCCTGCTCTCCTCCTCCTCGCAGGCGCCGAGGGGGAAGCTGGTGATGAGCAAGAAGGCGTTCAGGCCAGGCTCCAGCTGTTTGGTGAAGGTGGACTTGAAGCTCGTTATTATCGCAAGTGGGAAAGAGTGGCTGAAAGCCCATGGCGGAGAAAGGTTTGCACCCAAGTGGAAACAAAGCGCAACCATGCAAATCAAGACAAAGCGCGAACTCAAACGAGGTGTTCTCACACAGGAAAAGAAAAATGAAATAAAAATAAAGAACAATTAAACATTTTCTTTAAAAAATTTTTGGCTGTTAAAAGTTGAAGAAATTGTATTTAAGCGATAGTACCAGTTATATAGACTTCAATGGATATGTTTGAGTTCTAGGCTCAAAGGGGGCATATTATTCAAGGCCAATGCCTCAAATTTGGCCAGCAAAGCTGTGAAATCCAACCACGGCATGTCATTAAGCTGGTAGCAGAGGTGGCACTGATGAATTTATGCCCATTTTATAGCGCTAACCCATCTTTGCCGAACTCCTCACCACCTTCTATTGTTCAAGCTATTGGTATTCAGTATTCATTTGTTTATAATTTGATCACAAGCTATTCCATTACAGGGTTGGAGGGCTTTAATATCCTCCTTAACATTTTGGTTTCCTTTGGCTATGTTCATTATAACTTTTGAAACATATTTCTACAGGCTTTTAATTGTCGTAGTCATAATAAAGTTTTATTATTGCGACATGCGAAAGGGACATGAGTTAATGAGGAATAACATATAATAATGAGGATATGGAGCGTTTAGGGAGAAAAAGCTAAATTTTGTGTTTGAATATTTAAGCGTGTATCGTTGTTGATGGAAGGGTGAAGATGTCTAAAGGATTAGCCGTTAAACTGGCCATAGTACTTGCTTCCGCCATAGACCCAGGTGGATTTGCATTTTCCCGAATAGCAGTACTCATTGGGCCTTCAAAAAATAAACTATCTCATTCGAACTTAGTCAAACAATTAAGTTGATTATAGTTTAAAATGCATTTTCAGAAAATGTGGAATGTTGGGCTCACCGTAATCTCAGTAGGAAAAACATCTTCTCAGTAGCCAACCTTCTGCCATGAATTTTCAAGTCATAAAAACTTCAAAGTTGAGCTTAGTGTGTGGTATACAAATGAATTTGTATTTTTCAACATTTCACATCAAATGTTTAAAATTAGACATCATTCAAAGGCAAAGTGCCGATGAGGCACCTCCTCCGACCATGCTAACATTTTGTTCGTAGGGCATAGGGAAAATTGTTTAAAAAACGCCATGAGTTGAGGGTAATTCTGGTAAAGCTTAAAAGATCAAGACCAAAAATTAAAAGACCAATAAAAGGAAAAAAGGGCATAAAAGCGCGCAACCAAAAAACACAGCTATAATTGAACTGCCCGCTGCTCCGGGCAGGGCTACAGATTGCAGGCTAAGCTACGCTCTGGGGCCTCTGCGCCCATACCCTATGGGTGAATTCACCCACTAAAATCGCTTCGGGGGTTGAAACCTAACCCTATTCACCCCCTAAATCGGCCTTTGCCCTACGGCCTCCGGTTCACCCTTTAAGATAGGCGACTACTCAAAAAGTTCATTTCTTAAGCTTCTGATGGGCTGGAGCCAGTGGCGGATATAGTATTTTGCTTCCGAAGGGAAAAATTTGGGTCATAATTTTTTCAATATTTCCTGTGGGCCAGTGAGACAGGGCTGGGAGGGAATTGAATGAGCGGGTGCGCTTGCACGCCTGTGACGCCCTTGAACTGCGGACAAATCCACACTGGATGCCCAGAGTCACCACACAGAGAACAAGCCTTCCTGCATTCCATCTCATGATGCCCTCGGGTGTTACAATTAGCGCAAGGACGAGCACAATTGCGGCGAGTATGGCCATCGTCACCACAGAGATGGCATGGACCATAGGAACGGTGGTTTTGGCCGTTTGAATTGGAATTGTGCCCTGGATTCTGCCCTGAGTTTGAACGATCACGGTTTTTGTTTTGCCCTTGATTTCGATTGTTGTTCTGCCCAGAATTTCGTCCGTTGTTTTGCCCAGAAGGCTGCTGAGCCTTGGTCTTTTTGAGCTCCTGTTGCTGCCAATAGTCGCTAGGAGTCTGATTAGAGGCTGCCCCTGCAGAGACAGAAGTAGCAGAGACCTGAGCAGGAGTCTGGGCCAGGAGGACGTACTCGCCGGAGGCGGCGGGGAAGACGGGCGTGGACGCGGGCACCGGCGCCGGCAACGCAATGCCCTGTTTCTTCTTCTGGAGCAGGCGCTCTGCAATGTGCACCGCCTTCTGCATGCTATCAGGAAATAGCCACTCCGCACTGTTTCGAACATCCGCTGGAAGGCCTTCCATGAATTTGTCCTTCATAATCGGCTCCAAGCTGTAAGAAGGGGTGCCAGGCCAAACTAATTCAGCCGCATTTTGGATACGCCGGAGCAGCGAACTGAGTCGGGGCATTTCATCCTTTCGCATGCTAAGCGAAGAATAGGCCGAATAGCGTTGTTGCTGGAATTAGGGCTGAGAAAAGTGCTCCATCAATGCCTTTTTCAAATAATCGAAATGCCAGGGATGCTTGGATGGGAGGGGATTTGGAAAAAGCGTCTGGCCTCGCCCTGCAATCGGGGAACCAAAAATTGGGCCCTGCGCCTAGGACAGTATAGATATTGCTGTTCGCAAGCCAAGTCGAGTCGGCGGAAAAAATCCGCTGCTGATTCAGCAAGCCCATCAAAGCCCTTAGCATTTTTCAATTCTTCCCCGAAAGCCGTCTCAAAAGTGCGACACTCCTTGGGTTTTGGAGCCGCAGGATCAGTACACTGATAGCAAGTGCAGACTGAGAATGGGGCAGGTTGAGTGTAAGGATTGGGAGCCGGACGGGGGACTAAGGCCTGTGGGACTGCTGCAGGAGGGTCTCTTTGAGGAGTCTCTTGGTTGATGAACAAAAGGTAGGGCCTCCTCATGCGCAA